>JASTWL010000725.1:0-88208 GCA_035220575.1 Temnothorax rugatulus | reverse complement strand
GGCCGAATGTATTCTGTTAGTCCAACACAAACAGAATTATTTCACTTACGATTATTGTTACTTACTGTTAAAGGAGCTACAAGTTTTAACGATTTAAAAACTATAAATGGAAAAGTTTATCAATCATTTTCAGAAACATGTTTGGCTTTAGGCCTAATTGAAGATGATGATGAATGGATACGAGCTATGAATGAAGCTGCTGGATGGATGATGCCACGACAGCTTCGTAAATTATTCATACGCATTTTATTACATTGTCAACCGTTACATCCTGAAGAACTCTGGGAAAGTTTTAAAGTAGCAATGTCAGAAGATTATGCACGATATTTGGTATATTACAAGGACAAAGAAAAGCTTATGAACAAATCGGCGCTATGCTTTCTGCAGAAGGTAAAAGTTTCGCTGACTTTCCACAAATGGAACAAATGACAGAAGATCACGAAGAAGAAAGTTATGTAATACTTGAACAAAGTATAGAAGTTGGAACTAGGCAATATAATCAATTAAATGAAGAGCAAAAAGAAATAGTTGATTTAATATTAAACAGATTAGATAACAATAGTCATAATAGCAATTGTTTTTAAATTAATGGTCCAGGTGGGTCAGGTAAAACGTTTATATACACAACTATTTATCACTTAGTCAAAATTCGAAATAAATGTGTATGTACAATGGCTTTCACAGGCATCGCAGCAACGTTACTTCCTGCTGGAAAGACAGTTCATAAAACTTTTGGATTACCAGTTGCATTATTTGCTGATTCATCATCTGCCATTAAAATTCAGTCTAAGGAAGCTCAATATTTAAAAAAAAATAGACATCTTTATTTGGGACGAAACACCGATGGCACCACGATATGCTCTAGATATTATGGATCGAACGTTACGTGATATTATGAGTAATGATTTACCATTTAGGGGAAAAATTGTCATATTAGGTGGTGACTTTAGACAACTTCTTCCGATTAAAGTATGAGGTACTCGAAGTGAAATTATAAATCTTTCCATTAAGTTTAGTTCCACCTGGAAATATTTTACAAATTTTTCTTAACACAAAACATGCGAGTTCTTCCAGAAGAAATTGAATTTGCAAAATTTTTAATAGATATGGGAGATGGGAAGTTAAATGATTCTAATGATAATATACAAATTCCTGAATGTTGTATAGCATCATTTGACACATATATTGTCACAGATATATATGGCGATTTAATACAAAAAAAAAAGATTTTAATAAAGTAGCTACATGTGCAATACTTTCTGCGAGGAATATAGATGAAATTAATAAACAAGTTGTTGAATTATTAAATATAACCAATGAACGAATTTATACAAGTGTAGATAGTGCTGTAAATTGCGGTGATAATGGTGACATTGGTGAATCTTTATTACCAGAATATTTAAATAGTTTATCTCCATCATCTCTACCTCTTCATGAATTGCGTTTAAGACCAAATTGTATCATTATGTTAATTAGAAATCTTAGTATCAATGAAGGATTGTGTAATGGTACCAGATTAATGATTATAGAACTTGCAGATCATTTACTAAAATGTAAAATTTTAACGGGTGACAAAACGAGAGATATTGTTTTTTTAAATCGTATAACATTGTATTGCGAAAATGTATATCCTTTTACGTTTAAAAGAAGACAATTTCCAATTAAGATAGCTTTGCTATGACGGTTAATAAGTCACAAGGACAGACGTTTGACAGAATAGGAATAGATCTTTGCAAAGATGTCTTTAACCACGGACAACTTTATGTTGCTTTTTCGCGAGTTCGTTCTTGGTAAGCATTAAAAGTTTATCTAGGTAATCAACGAGATAATAGAAATGTTAAAAACTATGTATATAAAGAAATATATATTTAATACACATTACGTAACAAAAAAAATGTAGGTACATAAGAAAAAAGGGCATATGCGGTAAATAAATTAAATAGAAAGAATTTAATAACATTATTTTTAAATTAAATATTTATAAATTGCATATGTTACAGGGATTTTGTAAAATTTGTTTTCTTGTAAAATCTCTAGAAATATTATGGAATAAATAAAAAATTTTACGTGGAAAGTTGTGGAAACCTATGTGGAACTATTTTATATTAAGAATGAATACTGTACTTTTAAGTAGAAAAAAAAATAGAAGTGGATACAGACTCCATATAATGAATAAGTAGATATTTTTTTTATTTAATCCGCAATATTTTAATTTTTTACTCCACAGTATTTCTAGGAATTTTGAAAAAAAAAACAAATTTTACAAAATCCCTGCAATACATATAAAAATAAAAACATTATTATGAGTTTAACCCGTTGTGGTCACACCTCCTAAAAATAACGTAGTGGTCACATGGGGTCCAATGGACCCCACGCAGAAAAACCGTTGCTATTTGCGTTCTTTTTGATGTATCGACTCAAACCTTGAACTGGAATTTAGTTTAAGACTTCCTCTTTATAATCCAATAATTTTTTTCTCCTTTAAAAAATTTTTTTCATGTTAAAAAAACGCGAAAAAAAATTTTCGAGAAATTTGACTTTTTTCACAAAAATATTCATCAAAGTTTCAATTTTTGAGATAGAGCAAAAAAACTTCCTGCGTTTTACTCTCAAAATAGTATACTTTTGAGAAAAAAATAGTATCATAACGAGCTTTGAAAAAAGTATATTTATTGTACAGTTTGAAGTTATCAATTTTCATGAAACTCGTAAAATCAAATAGCTCAGTTTTGAACGTGTAAAATAAAGTGAAAAAAACCGTCTCTTCGAAGGTACGTAGACGCAAAGTTAGCCTGGGGTCCACTGGACCCCATGTGACCACAACGGGTTAAAGTTATTATTCAGTGTTATTAATTAAAAGTATTATATTTATAAATAGTAAAAGTTATATATAATCTTAACGTGAACATTATTAAAGATAATATTATTATATCATTAAACATATTTAAATTTTATATTTTTATTTTTTGGTTTCCTTTTTTTGTTTTTTTCTTTAACTCCGCCTTGAACGGTCCCAAGCCCGGCCTGAGAAAGGAGGAGGGTTGGAGTGGGCAATCTTAACACCCACTCTGTAAAATTAAGCTAAAAACCTGGTCTCTCTGCCAACATGAGAACAGAGAGGAGCAAGATAATCAAAATCAATCTCAAATCAATCTCAATATAACCTGTCATTTGTGAATTATCAAAATATGATTCTTGCGACAGTTACTTTTGCAATAAAAGTGAACCAAGCAAGAATACCAATCAATATTATTATTGTAGAAAAGTGGCATGCAACAATTAAATCTCTTAGAACATATCCAGACAAACTTGAATGGGTGCATAAGGAAATAGATTGGTCCCATTTCCTTATAAATATGTATATGGACTAATCAATTTCTTTATGTTTATGCGCTATACAAATTTGTCTGGATATACCCTTACATACTCTTTTTAAGAGCGGAAAATTGCACCAGAAATATACTTGTATTATATATCATTCATATCCCTATTTTTCTCTTATTATAAATTTTTAAATAAATAAAACATTTATGTTTGTAATTCCTCTCATGATAAATTCGAGGGGGCTCCGTTTGCCTACATTTCCGATTGCCAACAGCTTCGTTTGCCCACAACATTTTGCCTACAGCTTCGATTGCCGACATTCCCGATTGCTTACAGAGCGATTGCCTACAAGCATTATTGCGCACATGTAATAGTTAAAAATACGAACGTACGTTTGCGCACATGGCCAAACACATTGCACACATGACATTATTGCGCACATACACATTGCACACATAATATTATTGCGCACATAAAATAAGAAAATCATATTAGCACATTGCACACATAACGTATTGCACACATACACATTGCACACATAATATTATTGCGCACATAAAATAAGAAAAACGAAAAATGGTAAATCTGAAGAATAGTGGCCTCCTCACCGATTTCGTTGCGGATGCTCAGTGGCCGCACGCGCATGCAAAAGTGCGCGAATTTGAAACGTATGTATACTTATAATGCATATCACTTACAATTAGCTTTCAATGGTGAACATATCTTATATAACATATCAAAGTACATGCGTGGGCGGGGGGAGCTTCGCCCCCCCTGCACCCCCCCCCCCCCATTGTGTGAGTAAACCTAGAGGTGTGGGCGGGGGGGGCTTCCGCCCTCCCCTGCACCCCCCCTGCGCACTGGGCGGTGTGGGTCTGGTTGATGGGTGGGCAGGGGGGGCTTCGCCCTCCCCCCCGCACCCCCCCCATGGACACGCCTTCGGCGTGCCCGAGTAGGCAATGTATTTCGCTTTAAGCGTGAGCGGGGGGGGCGAAGCCCCCCCCCATGCACGTAAACCTCGCTTTGTAACTTATAATTTATAAAGCCCGTATTCATATTCAGTTTTATAGAAGTTAGCCTTACAATTGAGGCTTATGTCTGCACCATTATGTTCCCACGCTGCCTCTTAAGCCTTAGTGTCCACGATGCTAGAATTGCGTCCGAGTTTCGGTTTAAGCCAATGAAACTGCTGCTTTTCTGTAAGAGCTGCAAGTTGATTGGCTTAAACCAAAACTCAGACGCAATAACGTCATGTGTGCAAAGTGTATGTGCGCAATACGTTATGTGTGCAATGTGCTAATATGATTTTCTTATTTTATGTGCGCAATAATTTTATGTGTGCAATGTGTATGTGCGCAATGATGTCATGTGCGCAATAATGTTATGTGTGCAAAGTGTATGTGTGCAAAGTGTATGTGTGCAATAACGTTATGTGTACAATGTGTTAAAATAATTTTCTTATTTTATGTGCGCAATAATATTATGTGTGCAATGTGTATGTGCGCAATAATGTCATGTGTGCAAAGTGTATATGCGCAATAATGTTATGTGTGCAAAGTGTATGTGCGCAATCGTTATGTGTGCAACGTGCTAATATGATTTTCTTATTTTATGTGCGCAGTAATGTCATGTGTGCAAAGTGTATGTGCGCAATAATGTTATGTGTGCAAAGTGTATGTGTGCAATGTGCTAATATGATTTTCTTATTTTATGTGCGCAATAATATTATGTGTGCAATGTGTATGTGCGCAATAATGTCATGTGTGCAATGTGTTTGGCCATGTGCGCAAACGTGCGTTCGTATTTTTAACTATTACATGTGCGCAATAATGCTTGTAGGCAATCGCTCTGTAGGCAATCGGGAATGTCGGCAATCGAAGCTGTAGGCAAAATGTTGTGGGCAAACGAAGCTGTTGGCAATCGGGAATGTAGGCAAACGGGATCCCCCCATAAATTCAATGACATTGAAAATTATTTCCTTATTTGCTTTATTTTTTATACATTGAGGCATTTTAATTTAATCTTGATGCACACAACTGTCAAAATATACAATGACAGTCACTCACGAAATAAGCACAATGAAAGAACCAATCGGCATTGCGGAAAAGAGGCAACAATAAATTGATTTAATAGAGCAATTTTAAGAGAGGAAAAATGCTGTACCTTGTGTATGCGTAAAACTTCAAATATATTATACCTATATATATATATATATATATATATATATATATATATATATATATATATATGTGTGTGTGTGTGTGTGTGTGTGTGTGTGTGTATGAAAAATTGAAGAAATGGCGCGCGCCTAGCGCGTGCTTGTAGTGTTCTAGTTATCTATAAATTGCGTCAAGTATAAAATGAATATATATATTCTTCGGAAAATAACTGTTGTATTATTTTTAAAAAATATCTTTGTATTTAAGTGTCTTCTTACACAAGTCATAATAGCTTCATTTTTCCTTACAGACATTATAATATAACCAAATTCCGTTACCTAACTCAACCCAAGTGATATGTATCTTTTTAAATAAATGTTTTCTTGATTGATCTTTAAATAAATCTTTAAATTGCGTTAATCAGAAAGAGAAGATACAATTACAAAATTTTTAATCCAACACAGGAATACAAGGTATTTAAATGCAAAGATGTTAATCGCAAAGATTAAAAACTGTTAAAGAAGTAACAATAAAAATACAAATATTTTATTGAAATAAAAAAAAATTTCGTACAAAACTTGACGCTGCTTTTTGTACCAAGTACACGCGCAGCATGTTAGCTCGAAGAAAGTGGTTATGGAGTAAAAAAGCAGCGTCAAGTTTTTGTACGAAATTTTTTTTATTTCAATAAAATATTTGCATTTTTATTGTTACTTCTTTAACAGTTTTTAATCATTGCGATTAACATCTTTGCATTAAATACCTTGTATTCCTGTGTTGGATTAAAAATTTTGTAATCGTATCTTCTCTTTCTGATTAACGCAATTTAAAGGTTTATTTAAAGATCAATCAAGAAAACATTTATTTAAAAAGATACATATCACTTGGGTTGAGTTAGGTAACGGAATTTGGTTATATTATAATGTCTGTAAGGAAAAATGAAGCTATTATGACTTGTGTAAGAAGACACTTAAATACAAAGATATTTTTTAAAAATAATACAACAATTATTTCCGAAGAATATATATATTCATTTTATACTTGACGCAATTTATAGATATCATTTATTTTTGTGAAAATACAAACATACCACATCGGTTTTTTAGAAGTATAAAAATACCTCATCGGTTTTTTTTAGGTACAGAGATACTTCGATTTTTTTAAGTACAATGATACCTCATCGGTTTTTTGAGGTACAAACATACCACATCGGTTTTTTTTAGGTACAAACATACAACATCAGTTTTTTTTAGGTACAAAGATACCTCATCGGTTTTTTTTAGATATAACCACTTTCTTCGAACGCGTGTGGCTTGACGCCTTTTTTTACCTTTTTTTAAAAAGGTAATTTTGTTGTGATATCATTTCTTTTTGTAGTATTAAGGATCATATAAGCATTAAACAGTACATGTTTATAACATATATATTTTGCAACATAAAATACAAATACAACTCAGCGTAATATGTTATAAACATGTACTGGTACAGTATATCCTTAGGTGATAATATGTCTAAGTAATAGTATGTAAACATAACACTTCTGTATGTTCAACAACAAGGATCTGTACATATAAAAATAAATTTTCTTTACTAAACACATGCACATGTAAAGGAGATTAGGCTATTTACAAACATCTTTATTCCTGTATTACAATAATTTGTTAAAAATAAACGAAATTTAAATTTAAAAAAAGGATTTTAAAGCTTTAAATATCTACTTTCGAAAGGTTACTATTATTTTTTAGTTTCTGTGAGTTTGATAATTTTTACATATAGAAAACTACGAGCTGGACAAAATAGAAAATTTTTTCTATCACTTTGTGGGCCTGTCAAGTGCATAAAAAAAATCTGCGAAAATTTTCGACTTTGCAACGTGAAAGCTTGAAGTTTTCCTTACAAAATCTTTTTTTAAAAATGTTTCTACGATTTTTTGTTGCTGAGTTATCGTGAATTGAATAAGGAATGAGCATTTTAACTTTGATTGCTCATAACTCTCTTAAAAAAATCATCGTATTGCAATGTAAAAAATTACGTCTGGCAGTTTAAACAATTTCATGTTTTTTCGCATTTTCCTTTATTTTCCATGTTTTCTCTGCTATAGACGTAATTTTTATAACCATTTTCGGATTCTACGACTCAAAATACGTAAGAATACGTAAGATTTATTCGCTCCCTATTTTGTGTATCCTCCGCAATTTTACAATCTTTTGTACGTTTTGCTCCATAAAACCATAGAGGCCACCATGAAAAAAATCTCCTAGCAATTTTTTTAAATGCAAGGTACTTAAAAGTACAAAAAAATATAAAGAATAAATTTGTGTTGTTGTTCTGCACAATTGTTTTCTGTGTCAAAATGAAAAAGAGAAAAATCGCTAATTTTTACATTAATTCATTTGTATCATGTCTACATGTTATTTTAAAAAATTTGGCAATTATACCATTCAATAGTGCAAAGTTTCAGCTTTAAGAATTTGTTTTTTTAATTGCGATAAGATGATTTTTCAGAGAGTTATGAGCAATCAAAGTCAAAATGCTCATTTCTTATTCCATCCACAATAACTTAGTAACAAAATATCATAGAAACAGTTTTAAAAAAAGATTTTACAAGGAAAACTTCAAGCTTTAATGTTAGGAAGTCGAAAATTTTCGCAGATTTTTTTTGTGCACGTGACAGGCCCACAAAGTGAAAGAAAAATTTTCTATTTCGTCCAGCTTGTAGTTTTTTATATGTAAAAATTATCAAACTCACAGAAACTAAAAAATAATAGTAACCTTTCGAAAGTAAAGATTTCAAGCTTTAAAACCCTTTTTAAAATTTAAATTTTGTTTATTTTTAACAAAGTTACAGCTGATTGAATTTTGCTTATTTTTAAAGATAATTTAGCATTCTCCTTTAATTTTTGTGAGAAATGAGAAGATAAATGATCGGGTTTGTTAGATTGGGCACTGGATTTTCGACACGTGCAATTCTTTGAATGACGTTCACGATGATATTCGTGTTATGTACGATGCTTCTGTTGAAATCGAGGAATCACATGCCAGAAAAGTTTTTCTTAGGTATTTATCATTAAAAATAACTTTGTATGATTCTCTTTTATGTTATTCAGTTATTGGGATGGATCTGGCCATCGTCGGAGTGTTATAATGAAGAAAGGTGAATGTGTATATATATATATATATATATATATATATATATATATACAGTAGAGTCTCGTTAAATTTGGCCCCCTGTAATCTTTGCATTCCTTCACACATACTTTCACAAACACTAATATCGTGCCCCTTCCATATCACAATAGGCCCCTTCCATATCACGCGTTCCCGCAAGTACGCGGTGATTGGCAGTCCATTCTGTGGTGGGGGTATTCCATAATTTTGGCATTCCGCTCTTATCGCCCCATCCGGTCAAAATTAGAGAGACTCTACTGTATATATATATATATTTATATGATTTAGAGATACTCCAGTGTCACTTTTGGAGTAACATTGGCGTGATATATAATGTTCTCCTGCATAAATTTAATTTTCACATACAGGTAATTCTATCGATCAGCTTCTTCAAAGATGTTTAGATGTTCTGAGGCATGAATTCAGCGAGCTTAAAACAGTAATGGCAGATCAGTTAATGTATGTCAAGGAGGATCTTATATTACCGCACCATTAGACGTTTTACGATTTTATTGTAACTAAGGTAAATATACTAAATGATAAAACTTATGAAGCAATATCACAATGTTGGCATGTTATTTTATTTTACTTAGGTATTTATCACGATTGAAAGAATACTTTGTATAATTCTCCTTTATGTTATTTTAGATCATGGTACGAGAGGAACAAACACATTTTTCCAGTGAGTAGATGGAAACCTTTTGATCCAACGAAAAGTTACGACAAGTATACAGTGTCCGATAAAAATAGGAAGAAAGATAAAATCTGATAAACTTACATTCAACGAATTGCCCAATTTTGTTTAAAGGATTCAGATTCAAAGGACTGTAAATATTATAAATAACCTGATAAACATCTTTGTTTCATCATACAATTGATTCATTATAAAGAAGATTGTAATATACATTATATATATATATATATATATATATATATATGTATATATATATATATATATATATATATATATATATATATATATATATATATATATATATATGGGGCATTCCACCCCAATTCGCAAGGGGTTAGACTTCGACCTTTTTATTTTTGATGGCTGCTCGTTTTTTAACAGGTCTTTACAAGTACTATACCCATGTAAGAGCGTTTCCGAAACAGAGCTTGCGCAAAATAAGGACTCCAAAATTTTCAATGAATTTTTTCGCCTATTAGACAACGTCCAAGAAAAAAATTCATTGAACATAAAATACGCTATTTAGATCATAGTTTAAAAAAAAAATTACTCCAAATTTTTGTAATAATAATTTTAAGCTATTAAAGTAAAAAAACACAAAAATTTGAATATCTCGAAAACCCCATTTTCTATTTTTTTGAAATTTATAGGGAATATTCTAGGGAGTATTAGAAAAATTTTTAGACCGGTCCGAAGTTGCACAGAAAACTTGGGATTTTTTTATAGATTTTTTTGTGAGGCAGTAGTACTATTTGACTCACAAAAATGCAGTTAACCGGTTCACTGATAACGCGAAATCAACGTTTTGTGCCAAAACTGATAAGACCTGCTTTCAGCAACCCAAAAAGCATGGGTGTACCAAGTTATATTCAAATCCGTTAAAAATTGGAAAAAAATAGTCATGGTGCGCATATATGCGTCATTACCAGTTGTGGCACTTTTTTTTCCGCGCATATATGCGTCATTACCAGTGAACCGGTTAAAAACGCGTTTTAGACAATTCTGAATCGATTTAGATATACTTTTTTTTTTTTAGTAATTGACGTTATTCATTGACAAATAAAATGAGTGAATTGTACCATCTGTACACGCCGGTAAAATTGTTTTACTGAATCATGATGAAGATCTCGGCATAGCACACGACAATTGCGATGAGCAGTGTTGGAAAGGCGAAAAAAATAGATTTGTGAGGAAAAATTCAATAAGTACATTTATTTAAGAACATATTATTTATTACTTTATTATTTTGTGCTCAGTATAATTATTCGAAAATGAGTGATCTTTAACAATTAATTTATAATTTTTACTTGGTATGACGCAGTGGATACGTTGAGTCTGAGGTATTCTTTTCGTTTGATCGTACCGACCCAATACTTATTGGGACAAACGAAATTATGAAATCGCCACCGAATCGAGGCTTGGCAACCCGGACCTAAAACACCAGCACCGGACACAACGCCTCTCCATCACCGACGTTCATCCTCGCCGAAGCCAAGAGTAATCAACGCCGAGTTAAATACAATTATTTACACAGACACAACCAACACATGTACATATGTAAATATATTCGTTGTTTAAATGAAACTTGTGTCACCTTCCTTTCCACCCCTTTGCGATTCACAATCCATGGGCCAACTCCTACTCACGCACTAGCGGATAAGTTAGATTAAGGTAGAATACCGAAATATAAAAGTAGTAACGCCCATACGAAATGTAAAATAAAGTTAGTAATAATAATTTTAAATGTATTTATTGTAATATTTTTTGTCTAAACATTGGATTCCTTTTCATAAAATTAATCTATTCCAAAGTTTGAGATTATATTGGAAAAGTGTAAAATTAATAAAAAACATTTTATTAATTAAATTAATATGAGGACCCTCGAGATTCAAATATAGGAGAAGTCAGGGCCGTCAGGGTCGAACGCAGATCCTTGTGCGTAAATTCAATAGTCTGATTTATTAATCCTCTTAGTACATTAATCCGTACATTGTTTTGACTTATGACACGCTTCTCCTTTGCAATTTTGACATTTCGGTGTTGATGTGTAAAGTTAAACTCTAAAGTTTTGCAGGATCGACATTTCGGTCGAAAATTCACAACAGATAGAAACAAACCTTGATTATGGTCCACTTCGCATCCAACGCCGTTGTGTTTAGTAACGTTAAGTTTAGTTGCGTTAATTTTAAGAGTATGTAATTCCGAAATTTGATAATTGTTTTTGACACTGAAGATGGTCCCATAAGGGGCCGAAACGTTTGCCAATTTATCATAATACATAAATTTTATAACACTTCCATCTTGTTACGGCTCGATGCTCCTTTCTCTTGAATGATTTTCAATTTTTATATTTTGTGAACTTGTTACAGCAAATTAATTTAATAGACCGTTTTTATTGTATATAAATGTTCAATGATATTGCTTGTTTATCTATTTCTTTTAATTGAAAGCAATCCTCTTTATCTTCTTATATATTTTAATTTTCTTAGATTAAAGTTAGGCATTGTAACATGCAAGAGCATACGTATAACAATATCTATATATATATATATATATATATATATATATATATATATATATATATATATATATATAAGTACCGGACGTCTGTCTGTATGTATGTATGTCTGTCTGACCGCGAACTACTCATTCGTTAGTGGACCGAATTTTTACCAAGGGTACATGAAATAGGGATAGAATTTCTCGGGGAGTGCCATAAAGTGTATAGTTTTTTGCTACCGATTTTCTGGAAACCGATTTTTTTAATTTTTCGGGAAATAATCGACCGAATTTAAAAGAATTGTATATGAAGTAGAGGTAGAATTTCCCGGATGTTGCTATAAAGTGTATAATTTTTCGTTACCGATCTTTTGGGAAACCGGTATCAGAAATTTTTCTAATTTTTTCTGGAAATAATTGACCGAATCTCAAAGAATTGTATATGAAATAGAATTTTCCGGGGAGTACTATAAAGTGTATAATTTTCCGTTACCGATCTTTTTGGAAGCCGGTTACGAAATTTTTTCAATTTTTCGGGAAATAATTGACCGAATCTTAGAGAATTGTATATGATGTAGGGGTAGAAAAAACTAAAGAATATAATAGAATTAAAAATTGCTAAAAATAAAAAAGTTTCCGATTTTTGTTTCAAAAAAATGTACCTGATTGCTCTAATTTCCACAAATTTTGAGATATCAAGCTGAATTTTTTAAATAATTTTTATTTTTATTTTTACTTTTTCGTTAACGATTTTTTGGAAACCGGTTTCAAAAAAATCGGTTATGAAAAATTATACACATCATGACGTCCGTCTGTATGTCTGTCTGTGTGACCGCGAACTACTCATTCATTAATGGACCGATTTTCTTCGAAAAAAACGGTAACGAAAAAATGATGTTTATAATTTTTCATAACCGATTTTTCTGAAACCGGTTTCCGAAAAATCGGTAACGAAAAAGTAAAAATAAAAATAAAAATTATTAAGAAAATTCAGATTGATATCTCAAAATTTTTTAAATAATTTTTATTTTTATTTTTACTTTTTCATAACCGATTTTTTAAAACCGGTTTCCAAAAAATCAGTAACGAAAAATTATACACATCATTTTTTTCGCCAAATGGTTTATTTCCGAGCGGGAAATGAAAAGCAAGCTGCTCAAAGAGAGCTCAATCGAGATACTACGTTGACTGCATGGTTTAAATTAAATCAATCTGATGAAAATGCGGTGCATTTTCTTTACACAGATATTCTTTATCATTATATCTATGATAAAAAAGAAACTAAGTGGAAGCCACGTAAAAAGGGTGGTGATAAAATAATTTCAAGGCTTTATACAGTAAGTATAAAAGATATTGAGAGATTTTATCTCCGTCTTCTTCTACTCCATGTAGTTGGAGCTAAATGTTTTGAAGATTTGAGAACTATAAATGGAGTTCTTTATAAAACGTTTAAGGATGCAGCAATTGCAATTTGGTAGAAGCTGATGATCTTTGGGGAAAAAACGCTGGAAGAAGCAACAGATTCCAAAATGCCCGTACAACTTCGAGAGCTATTTGCCTACATTTGCATCTATGGAACTCCAACAGATGTACTAACTCTTTGGAATAAATATAAAGATTACATGATTGAGGACTTTGTACACAACAATGTTGTCAATCCTGAAAATGTGGCTTTAAACCATATACAAGAAATTCTGAAAAAATAATGGAAATAGCTGTGAGAACTTCCAATTGCCAAATCCAATTCCAGTGAATATTTACGTCACAGAATATAATGTAGATGAAGAAAGAAGACGTGGTGACTATTTATTATCAACATTAAATGTTGAACAAAGATACGTGTACGATATAGTCATGCGAGCGATTGACAATGAGAATGAACCTCAGCGGTTATTTTATATCGACTGGTTTGCAGGAAGTGGAAAAACCTATCTATTTAACACATTTCTGAGTGTTAGGAGTAAAAAAATTTTTATAAGTAAATAAGAAATTTATTATATGCCAAGTAAAATATTTATAAGGTTTGTAATTTGTATTTAAATCAGTGCTTAAAGCAACCAAAAGAGAAAATGTTAAAATTAAGATAATGAAATATGAACTTCAACTCGACATAATTGAAAAAATTCTCTTATATGCAGATTTAAATTAAAAATCATTTTTATATATATACATAGATATTTTTATATTTTTTGAATTATGTCAATATATATCTATATATATACAGATAGCTCTATATTTATATATAGACTATATATAGTTTCCTAGCTTTTCGGCCCACGTGCTAGCTTTGAGGCCCGCGCGAAGCTCGGGCCAAAAAGCTAGTATTAAATAATCACTATCGTAGTACATGTTTAAATAAATATTTACTTTTACACACCCATCTCCATTGACCTTGACCTTGTAATATGTTCTCAAAGTTATGACACTGAGTATGAACATTCTTAAGATTTTGCCGTCGCTCATTGTTTATTAAAAATGGTAAAAATGAAGATAAGAGGGGAAAGGCACCTCGAATGGTTATGATCTTGACAACACATATGTCAAGGTCAAAGTCAATAAAAGTATGGGTGTGTAAAGATAAATATTTACTTGTGTTTGTATTCATGAATTACATACTTCCATATGCGTGTATCGTTATCACAAACGTTTCCCACTGGCAATCTTTAGTCAATCGCTTCTTCATGACATTGTTTGGACCTACGTCGCAGCTAGGCCATTTTGTCTTCACTTGTATTTCTTTTTCTACGATCTCATCCAAATCTTCAGTGGTAAATGAAGAATCCAACCATTCTAGGTATCCAACTGCGATGTTTTCTCCCTCATTTTTAAATTCACATATCAAACACTTGGAATTGTCCATTGCTAATTTCACAGTCTCACAAAATAATTGTCAAATAAATATTGTTAAATTAAATCAGTGTTTGAATTCGCTTGCACTCATAGATCATGGACTTTCTTTGTTTTGTTTTTGCGTATAATTGCAATAAATAGTAATAAACAATACAATTAAAGTGGAGTTGCAGGAATATATTCTGCGTATCAAAAGCAAAGATATATAATTATATTTAATTGTCTGTCGTAAAGATGTTTGGTTATGAATTATACGACAAAAAATTGTAAACACCATGATTCTACCATTGTATTAAAACTGCGTGCACACTCAATATCCATAGCATGACGACTATCTTTTCTTGTATTTGATCCAATTGCACTAGTTATACTTACTGTAACAGTTCTTGCTGATTTACGAGTTCGTCGCTGTCGAGGTTCCGAAATTTCTATACTCTGTCAGTTTTGTACGCTGAATTTTGTCTATAACCACGGCACATTGTTTGTCGTAAAATAACTCGAATCGTCGGCCTCACATACAATAACACTAAGAAAAAACGATTTAGCATACGATGTGCTCACCGCGCGATACTCGAGGCGATACCATAAAACAATGGGTGCATCCAGAAGCACGACCCGCGCTCATTGAGCGGCTGATGTGATTGGTTCTTACCTTTAGATCGAACCAATCATACTCGATTGCTACTTAGCCGCTCAATGAGCGATTGCGCTACTGGATGTCGGGCTACGCGGGAAACCGACGGATACCGGAAGACCACGTGCTTCGAGCGCCTTGCTACACAACCGCCATATAATAACGTATGTACAGCGAATCACACATAAATAGCAATAAAAAATTGGGACAACGGGTATTATTGCAAGTGCTTCCTGTTATTCAGTGCTGCGTCTTTTTGTGCTTGCACCTCATTGAGCGGTTCTAATAGACACGATTATCGGCTGCTTCGAATATAATAATTAATATATAATAAGCATGTAAAAAACTGACACGCGAATAACTATTAGCATCTTGTCGAACGAACAACGCGAGAAAAATGCAAAGGGGACCGTACAAAAAGTATCTCAGGGACGAGAATCTCCCAATACCTGAGTCGACAATTCGCTCTCGTCAAGGTGAAGCTCAAGGTCGGAATGAGCAACCAATGGAAAATCAAAATGTACACGATAATGTAGGCGATCTTCAATATATAGACGAGGTAAATACAAACGATGGAGAATATATATCCCGGTAAAAAATTTGTTATGTAAAAACATATAAATATATATACATATAATTATATTTCAATTCAATTCTTTATTCTCTCCCCTTCCGGGGTTGGAAAGGCGTTTCATTTCAGGCAAACGTTCCCAAAACCTTTACACTTAAACAGTCATCTCTAAACATATATCATATAACACATTTTACATGGCGTTTTATAGGGACGTACCCAACCCTTTTTTTTTTTAACGTGGAGAAATCGTCGACTACCGGCCAGTTCTGACCGGCAGCTCCCTCTGGTGTTTGAGGAGGGGGAAGACCCCCTCACCCTCCTGGGAGAGGAGTGAGGGGAGTGTGAAATTTATACCCACTAAAACTCCACGGGTGTCCAGCGCTGCGTCGTTATGGGGAGTGCTGGGAACAGTTATTATTGCATCCAGGACACCCCCCGGCGCTTAGCCCTAACTGGGCTTCCTTCGCAAGCCCGAAGGCTCTGTGACTCTGTCAGTCAGCGTATCTTGCGTGTGGCGGAGTGTGGACACCACCCACCCCGCCACCCCTCCCGATGTTGTGGGAGGTATGGTTCGGTACCTGGAACCCCAGCCAGGGTACCGAACCTCCCATCCTCCGGGTCCCCACTCCCCTCGTCCGGGGGAGGGGTCGAAGGTACTGTACCTCTCGTGCCACTGGAGTGGCAACTTTTCTCCAAATAGTTGTACTGGGGAAACCAGCTGGGCCTGTTGATGACCCGCTGGGGATATCTCTATTGAGACGGGTTGTTCTCCGCGGCGGATGCGTTCCGCCTCTTCTTTGAGGGACATTACTCGGCCACAATAGGCCGAGAATGCCCTCCATTTATCCCTTCCCCCCCGGACAGCCGCAGCAACGACCACCGGGAGGGAGAGATCATCGATTCCAACCTCATTCATTAGGACACGGCGGTGTTCGGCCAACGCTGGGCACTCTCCCAGCGTGTGCTCCGCCGAGTCCTCCTCCTCGTCGCAGTGGTGACAACGGTTGGTGGCCTCCTTCCCTATTCGACACAGGTACCGACCGAAACACCCGTGTCCGGTTAGCACCTGTGTCGTGTGATACGGCACTCCTAATCCCCGACTGCCTAGCCACTCGCTAGGCAGGGCTGGATGGCGTCGACGGTCCTCCTGCCATAAATGGCAGCGGGGAGATGTTCGTCCCGCCATTTTCCAATTAGGACCGCCTTCTTTAGGAGTCTAATGGCTCTACGCGCACGCTGCAGGATTGGAGTCCCCCGAGCCCGCAGCTCCGTAGTGCGCCTATGAACTTCAGCGCAAAGTTGGGCCGCGAGCTCCAATGGGGGAATCCTGGCCAGGAGCGTTGCCGCCGTGTGTGAGACCGTGCGGTACGCACGTGACACTCTCAGGGCTACCGCGCGCTGAATCCGGCACAATTGTGCCCTAATGCGCACGGAGCCCGCCACCGCTGGCGCCCAAACCGGGGCGTCGTAGAGCGTCACGGCGTGCACGGTCTCTGCGTAGAGCCGGCGAGCCCGACCGCTCGCCCCTTCCAGGTTCGGCATAATTCTAGCGAGGTTGTTTGCTACGCCGAGCGCCCTGGGAGCTAGGCGGTTGAAATGCTCGCCAAAGCTCCAAGTTCCATCCAACCAGAGGCCCAGCACTTTCATACTGGCCTCTACGGGGACTGGAGTTCCCTCCACCGTTATGTGGGCCTTGGGTGGCTTCCCCATTGAGCGGTCGTAAAAGAAGACCGCCTGGGTCTTTTGAGGAGCCACCTTGAGGCCCACCCTTGCCATTTCGGCCACCACCTTGGCCACTGCGACATTTGTGAGACGTATGGCCTCCTCCCAAGTGTCGCCCTCAACCCCCAGGGTTGTGTCGTCGGCAAACCCGGTCAGCCAACAACCCGGGAAGAGAGCGGCGCGCAGGACGGGGTCGTAACCCAGGTTCCACAGGAGTGGCCCCAGAACCGACCCCTGCGGAACCCCCCGCACGACCAGCCTAACCTTCACTACACCGTCACGGTCGGTGTAGGCCAATCTCCTGTTTCGGAGATGATCGTACAGCACGGCTATCAGGTACTCCGGCACCCCGTGATGCAACAGTGCGCTCCTGATAGCCGGCCACGGCAGGGTGTTAAACGTGTTTCTAACGTCGAACGACGTAACTAACAACACCCTGCCGGCTTCCAATGCGGCCTCCGAGAGGGTACGGATGCGCAGGATTGCGTCCACCGTGGACCTTCCCTCTCGGAAGCCATACTGGTCCGGCGATAAGTCCGGACCAGTCCGGGACAGGTGCTGGACGAGTCTATTGGCAATTATCCTCTCAAACAATTTGCCGACTTCGTCCAGCAGGCAGATTGGCCTGTAACTCGAAGGCTGGTCGAAGGGCTTCCCCGCCTTCGGGAGGAGGACCAACCGAGCCGTCTTCCAGGCTTGGGGGAAACGGCCTTCTTTGAGACACTTAGAGTAGAGGTCTCTTAAGCGCTCAGCCATTTCCCCCGTGGCCAAGGACCACGCTTTACCGGGTACGCCATCCGGCCCAGGAGCCTTGCCAGCCTGCAGCCTTCCCTTGGCGGCTGCACGCATCTCCTCCAGAGTGACCCCGAGTTCCTCGTCCCACTCCACGACTGGTGGAGCGGGACCACCGGTCGCCCTCTCCCCGGGATCATCGGGGAAGAGGGTGTCGACGACCTTTTCAAGGAACTCGGGGTCCATATTGTCCGTCACTGGGGGCGCCCAGGGCCTCATCTTGTCCAGAACTATCTGATATGGGCGCCCCCATGGCTCCTGGTCCAGTTCCCGGAGCAACGTACCCAACTCTTTTTTTTTTTACAAGGGAGAAATGCGCGCGCATACCCCCTTTCCCGGGGCGGGGAGGGCAGTGATGTGGGACTCCAACCCACTAAAACTCCCCCGGATGTTTCTCTCGACGCTATAAGAGGAGACCCTGGGTATTGTTATCCGTCCGTGAGCCTCTCCACGCCATGTCCTTGTGGACTTAACTGACTTGTGGCGGATGGGGGAACATCACTCCCATCCGCCACCCCCCCTTCCGGAGTTGCTTGCGCACGGGCGCGCGGCTTTCCCCGACCGCGCGCACGCCCCCGGGCGAGGAGGGGAGGAGTGGCCGCCGCGAGCGACGGGCTCCTTTCTCCCTCGCGCCCTCCCGTGGAGGGCAAGGGAGAGGACCGAGAACCCAGGAGTGTTGCCACCCCCGGAGGAACCCGGCCCCCCGCCCCCGTCACGGCCCGTGAGGAGCACCTGTGGCAGGACCCTCTTGAGGGACCCGCCCGAGCCCCCCTCGAGCCGCCGCGCCTCCCCTCGGCCTTTCGGTCCTCTCGGCGGCGAGCGGGTCGCCCTCCCCTTCATGAAGGGGAAGCCGCCCGCCCGTCGCCTCTCCTCAGGTCCTCGTACATTCATCCTCCTGTCTCTCTGTTTGCATCCCTCCCCGCCCCTCCGACACCCCTAAGGGGGGGAGGCGCGGGAGGTACCCAGGAGGGTTACGGAGGAGTGTCTCCCTCGTCGGAAGGAGACGCCCCCGGCCCTCCCCAGGTGTGTTGCTTATTCCACGGCCGCGGTCATTGTGCCACGTCAATGGCCGCGGCCCGGGCGCCCACGCCTCTCTGGCCTCCCTGTCTCCGTCTCCGCCTGACCGGCGGAGGCGGAAGCGGCCTTGGCGCCCCATCTCCTTCCTCGTCACTGCTGTCAGCCAGAGGGGGGTCAATTTCTCCCCTTCTGACTCTCTCGCTCGTCTCCTTCTGCAACATTACGTTGTTACAGAAGGAGACGAACGCCCCCCATTTCGTATCCGCCTCTCCTCCCTCGACCACCGCTCGTACTACGGCCGGGAGGGAGAGGTCCTCTCCTATTGCTGCCCGGAGGACACGGCGCTCTTCTGCCCACGCTGGACAGCTCTCCAGCGTGTGCTGCGCCGTGTCTGCCTCCTCCGGGCAGTGATGGCAGCGTGTAGTGTGCTCTTTCCCGATCCATTGCAGGTATTGTCCGAAGCATCCGTGACCGGACAACACCTGCGATGTGTGGAACGTAGTACCTCTTTTCCTACGTTCCACCCACTCCTCCAGTACCGGTTGGACGGCCTCGCACAGTCTCTCGCTCGGAAGTATTAGATCCAGAAGGTAGTCCTTCCATTTTGCGTTCAGAGACTGCGCGATCTGGAGCCTCAGCTCCCTCTTCGCCCTCGCCGTGACCACCCCCGCGTTTGCCCTGATCGCCTTTGTGCGTTCTTACATTGTCGCGTACGATTCGGCGATCAGGTGCACTGGGGGGACCCCAGCGAGGATGCACGCCCCCACGTGACTGACGGTCCTGTAAGCCCTTATAACGATTGTTCTTTGGGCCGCCGCCATCCGCCTTCTGAGGTGGGGATTACTCCCCACCTTCTGCCACCAAATCGGTGCCGCATAGAGCAGCACCGATTGGACCGCCGCCACGTAGAGGCGCCTCACGCGCCCGCTGGCTCCTCCGATATTCGGCAAAAGCCGGGCCAGGGCATTGGCCGCCCCGACCGCCTTCTCGGCCACGCGGGCGACGTTGGAGATCAAAGCCGCCATCGCCGCAGATGGCGGTTGCAGTGAGGGCGAAGTGACGGTCGGAGAGATCGTCCTTCGCCCTCGGGGAATGGGGGAAACGTGGGCGCCGCGAACACGATCCTAAAAAGGGGGTTGAAGGTAGGGTGGAGCAGCCCGAAGGTAGGGCTGCTCCGTGCCCGCCCCCTTAGGTGTTACAGGTGTCTCGACGTGGGTCACGTCGGGGCCCTGTGCGCCTCCCCGGTGGACCGCAGCGGTCTTTGTTACCGCTGTGGTGTTAGCGGCCACCGGGCCAGAGGGTGTCCTGCGGTGGCCCCGAGATGTCCGCTTTGCGCGGACTCGGGATTGCCTGCTGGGTACCTGATGGGGGGGGGGGGGGGCTGCGCCCACCAGGGGGGGGAGGGGGACGAGGGCCGCCGGGGACGGCGGTTCCTCCTCCTCCTCCTCCCTCCGGACAGGCCTCGGCTTGTCCGGAGGTTGAGATGGGCGAGGGGGGATCGACCTCTAGGGGTCACCCCTCCTTGCCCGTCTCTAGATGAGAGTAAGCCGGCGGTCCGGGGGGGCTGGGGGGGATTCCCTAAGGGGTTTCCTCCACTTGTGCTCCCTCGGGTCGCCGGGAGGGGTCGGGCTGGGAATCAAGGTTCTTGGCCCGGGCCCTCGGAGGAGGCGGGCCCCAGGGGGGGATGGGTCTGAGGACCCCTCCTCCCTTGCGGCCCGCGGGGGGCCGAGGCTCGAGGGCGGTTACTCGAGCCCCGACCCTGTTCCCGTAATAAGGGGCGCGGCCGCGGGGATTGTGGTACTTTAGAAGCCCGGCTCGCCGGGGGCCCGGGGGGATCGCTGGGAGGTCGGGGTATTTGCCCGCTTCCCGCGGTTTTCCCGGGCGGGTGGGGAAACTCCCTTCGGGGGGTATAGTGGGGGGGGGGGGCCTCCGGCAATGATAACCAGTTCCCGGAGGTCCCCCATCGAGACGCTAGGGTAGGCCACACGTCAGGTTTTTAGCCGGTACGAGTCCGGCATAACCGCCCGCCCCACCGCCGGGGCGGGGGTATCCATGAGGGTTTTTCTGACGTTAAAAAAAAAAAAAAGGTTGCCCGGGTGTGCCCGAACTCCATGCACTTAAAGCACTGGAGTGGCCTCTTTTTCAGCATCACAACTTTTTCTGGAGACCACCCCAGTGCTATTTTGCCCTTCTTTGCAAACCTGTTGGCTACAGCCAGCGGGCATTTGACGACGGTGGAGTAAAGTCCTCCTCTCTCCATCTTCCTAATTGGCCCCACCGTTACGTCTGTAATCCCAATCCCTCCTTTCTTTGCGAGGGTCTCGGCAATTTCGGTCTCATTGACCGAGTTCTCGAACCCCATTAGGCGAAGATCAGCCGTCATTGACGGACGGCTGACCTTCACCCCCTCCTTGCCGGCCAGGACTTCTGCCAATTTGTTGGCCAAGGCGTCAGCCTTCTCCGCATTGCCCTGACCAGCGATCTCGAGGCTTAGTGCCCCTGTGGCGGTACGCCTCACATTTGGAGGCCTCGTGATGCCGAGGCTCTCCAAGTCGATCGCCCGCCTGACCGTGCTCATGTGATCGGCGCACTCGCCGTTGGGGCACGTTAGCGTGACCGCCGCTGTTCGCGGCACACGCCTCTTGACTTTCTTCTCATGCTGGGGGGGGGGGGCTGATTCTTGCCCTTTTCCCCAGCTTTCTCCTTCTGCTCGGGCCCTTTCGCGGTGGCCTTCGCGGCGTTCTTCGCCGTCGTTTGCTCCCGCGTTTGCGCCCGAGTCTGCATACCACTGCCTTTTCTCCTCTTGACCTGGGTCCACTCCCCTTCGGTTGTGAACCCGGAGGCAGCCTGCGTATTGTCCCTCCTTTGCTCTCGAGGGTTCACACTTTGTTGTGCGGCCCTCGCGGGAACAGGGGTGGCAGCAGCAGCGGAGCCAGCCTTACGCCCCAGTACCTGAGACCAGGGGGGGGGGTCGACCCTCCGGTCTTCGTGGGAACAGGCGGGGCAGGCTGCGCTTGCGCCACAGGCTTCTTCCCTCCCTTCCCCTTCCTCTTTCCAGGGTTCTTACTCGGGGTAGCAGTCATCTCTGTCTCGGGGGGAGCCGCCGTGCGCCCCTCTCCCTCCCTTCCTTGTGCTTGTGGGATCATACCCACTATCCTCTCCAGTTTCTCCATGATCCTGCTTTCTGATCTGGCGACCTTCTCTTCCACGCATGTGACCAGCATGGCCGACAGTCGTTCCTCCATGGAGCCTCGTTTCCCGTTCTTTGCCGGTTTGATTCCCGGCACTGCAGGGTCTATCGTCACCCTCCTGCCTTGCAACGGGGGGCGGACCGCTGCCGGTATCCCCTCGGCAACTAACTCTTCGAGAACCTTCTGTCGAATCGTCCGCTGGATCCGCCAGCGTTTTCATTCCCGTTTCCGTCCCAGTCCCAGAGTTTGTCAGCCCTGTCTCCCCTCCTGTGGAGCTGATCGGTCCCGACTCTGTCCCAATCTCAGAGACCGTCGGTTCCCGTTCATCGTCGGCATACACTTCCTCGTCGCTCGAAGAGGTCGTTAGGGGGTTTAGCTTTCTCTTTTTCGCCGCATTATTCCCCCTTGATCTTGTTGCTCGGGCGACTTGCCTTCCCTCCTGTTGTTGAGATTGCTGGAACTTCTGCATCTCTTCCATTTGGAGACGCAGTTCCTGCACCTCTTTGATAGTTTGGAGGTGCTGCGCCTTGATTTCATGGAGAGCCACCAGCTCTCGCTCTTGGGCAACTACCTTGTTACGGAGTCTCTCCATTTCTTCGTCCCTCTCGTAGCCCGTTACTGGGTCTTCGTACCTCTGTACGAGTAACGTCAAGGCGGCCTTGATCGTAGCCGCCGATTGATTTAACTTGCCACGGTATTCTCCCTTCAGAGAACGCGATTTCTCCGTGACAAGATTTGACCGCCTTGAGTATCGCCGCAGGAAGCTCTTGCAATGGTGCAGCGCTAAGCTCCTCCATTGCCTTCCGCTCCTCCACCTTTCTATTTATGGAAAGGTTCGCCGGGGTAAGGTCATCTTTTAGGCACCTCAGCTCCCTTACCTTCTCTGAGAGCTCCGCAGTGGCGCCGCGGAGCATTTTCAGGTAGTGGTCGCCCGTTGTAGCCAGGCGACCCCTACCTCCCTCCTGTCCGACATCGGCCAGAGATGGGCAATAGTCCCTTCCGACTTCCCTCTCGACCAGCTTTATTGCACCGCTGATCGCTTCTCTGGCCTGCTCGCGCACCTCTTTGTTGAGGTGTATGGGCTCGTTGTCCTCTCTCACCTCCACGATTTCGACGTCGTCTTCCGAGTTTGTCCTTGGTATCGTGTTGGTTCTCCTGGTCCTCCTTTTCGAGCGCGAGCGTGATCGTCTCTCCGATCCCGATGACGAGCTTTCGTCGCCTTTCGTCACCCGTGGTCTTGTCTGCTGCTCCTTTTTCCCTTGACAGCTCTGCGAACTACTCGCTCGGCTGCCATTTGCCGCCCCTTGGCTCTGCGATCCGTTCGATCGTTCTGACGATCGACATGTTCGCTTGCCTTTACCGGCGGCTCCTCCTTTGTCCTCCACAGGGGGTTGCTTCCCCTTAGAGGTACTGGTGACGGCGAATTTTCCCGCGGTAACGGTAGTGTTCCGCTCCGCTGGAATTTCGTTCTTCCCGTCCTCCTCGCCCTCACTGCTCGTCATATATTTTTCGTAGGTATTGTCGGTTTCTGTCATTGTTGGGTTAATCCCACTGACCCGTCGCGGCCGTTATGTGGGTGGCCGGGCGCGCCCCACGGCCGACCGGAATGACTCCCGGCCGACCGTGCCCCGGTGTACTTACCTGGGGAGCCACCCTTTCCCTCGGGCCCCCGGAAACACATCGGGGGCACTGGGTCCATGCCGCCCTACTCGCCCGTGGGAGAATACTCTCCCACCAGCTTTCGGGGGGTCCCGGGCTCCGACTCCCGGGACTCCCCGACGGGTGCTGCCACGCGGGGGGCCCCACGGACAGACGGGTACCGAGGGTGTCGCACCCCACCCAAGGTCCCGCCCGCCGCGGCAACCAGCGTTAGTTACTTAACCTGGGCCGAGGTAACCTCCGCACCCAGGCTAACCTTCTACTCCGATGGTCGGGTTCGGGAGGGATGCGATCCCCGACCACCGGAGTTTCCGCGCGCCGCCGGTCTTTTACACCCGGCGGCTAGACCCGCCGGCCCCGACCTCAGAATAAGTCCGAGCGGCCCGACGGGTCTCTCCCACCCAGGTCGCCCCTGCCCCGACCTCGGAATAAGTCCGAGCGGCCCGAGACGACCCTCCACGCCGACGGCACCGTGGGTCCACGACCCTGGTGTGCAAGCCGTCGACGTGGGCCTCCCCTCCAGCGCCCCGGCACCACGTACCGGGACTGCTTGGAAGAGGGTTACTTCATCTCCGAGGAGATGAAGTCTTCCCACCCCCTCGGCGAGACGGCATCCCTGCCCGCCTCGGAGGTGGGGCCCGCCCTCCCCGCGACCCCAAAGTCCCCAACCCCCCCGCCCTGCCGGAGCACCGGCGTGCAATGGGCGAGAGGGCGAAACCCCCCTAGGACCCAAGATCCCCCGACCTGCCGGAGCACCGGCGTGCAATGGTCGAGGGATCTGAGTCACCTCCCCGTGGTTTTTTTTATCGAGGTTTTCCCTTCTCTAGGCCGGCGGGAGGAGTAGAAACTCCCCCCTAACGGTCCCGGCCGACCGGGCGTTTGTAGTCGGGGTCGCCATCCCCTACCGGTGATTGGGATCGGCCGAAGGCCGATCCCTAAGGGAGTCGCCGGGCTCCCATTCTTCCCGCCACTCCGGTCCATAAACCGGCTGCAGGAAGGGTGAACTCTTAGACCCCGTGTCTCACCAACGGGTCACCACAGTGGCTTCTACCAACAGAAGCCACCGGACATGGCCCGTCGGATCCGAACGGGGAGCCCTCTCGCCGCGCCAAAGCGGTCCACCACAAGAGGGGACGTACCCAACCCTTTACATATATCCCTTAACTCAACTTATTCAGCACCTGGCCTTTGTACGACCTTACAATACCACTATTACCAATCCCACTCCTTTTATTTTGTTTCGGTGGAGGAGAGAAAAATGCCTCTCGCACTAGCCCCCGGGGCCGGCCCCGGAGAGTGTGGGGCTTGCACCCACTAAAAAACTCTCCCCCTGAAACACGGACAATGGACTACAGTCACGATACGCGGAACTACACGAGGTATGACTTCACGTAGCGCGACAGTCCCTGCACCAAGGCGCCAGTAAACACATAATCCAAAAACCAAGACATTCGGCATGTCTCACCACGGGAGGCCAACCTTTTTTTTTTTTTTACGCAGGAGAAATCTTCCACCACCGGGCCCATCACGGAGCGGCGGGGGCAACCAGTCACGGCGTCCGATCAGGGAGCGCCCGCGACAACCAGTCACGGACCCCGAAGGGTCCGATCAGGGATGTTACGCCGCGAGCAACCAGTCACGGGCGCCGATTGGGGCTTTACGCCCCACCGCGTCCGAGGGGTGGCCCGGTGACCCCCCTTTCGGGGGGAAGACCCCTCACCCCCGGGGTAGGGGCAAGGGAGTGCCGGATTCTACGGGCGTGCGCCCCGATTACGGGGGATGCGGCGAGGAGACCGAAGCCCCCACCCGCCTGTCCCCAAGGGACGCACGGATCCATAACCTACCGGCTAAAACTCCTGCGAGAGACCCTAACTGCGCTTTAGTGGGGGAGCCCTGGGAAACGCAATGATCACATCCGCGAGCTCCCCCACGCGTTCGCCTTAAGCAAAAAACCTCTAATTTGTGACGGACGAGTGTCTCTACCCTCGTCCGCCACCCCTCCCTCCGGGGTTGCCGCTGCCTGGCTGGGGCAGCTGCAGCGGGCGAGCGGTATGTCCCCGACCGCTCGCCCGCCCCCCGGGCGGGGAGAGGAGGACCGAGATCCTCCACCCCCCGCGCCCTCCTTGAGGGCAGGCGGGCGCCACGCCCCGAGGAGGCCGAACTCCCGGAGGAATAAGTTTCCTAATCGAAGAAGGGTACACGTGTGCGCCGCACTTCGACCGCCTCGGAGACCTCTCATGACAGTAGCCGCGGGCAGCCATGTCATTGAGAGGTCTCGTCATTGGCTGCGGAGCCATTCATCCGGGGAAGAAGACCCCCCGCAAGAAGACGAACCACAGGACGTATACGTTCTTAAACAAACAGGAGTCCCCCCCTATCCGAAGGGGGGAATCCACATTGCACAAACACGGGTCCGAGTCCACGGACCCGTCAAACAAGAGGATATACATGCACATATACCCATCACCGACATATAGGACTCGACTACACGAGTCCACGATACAAAAACCGAGTCAGACTCAGATATTAATGCTGCGTTCCTCCCTCAGAGACCCATCCAATCCATGTCGAGGACCTAACGTAAATGGAGAAAAGACATATGCAATACAGGAAGTTACACTGTTTACCATCCTAACATATCAAATTAATCAGTAAGTATAAAAGAAAAGAGGGTCAGGGGAGAGACACAGAAGCATACGACGCCCAGCCATCCCCACGCAAAGCCACGAAATTCACAGAGGGACAACCGACCGCGCCCCGCAGCTACAACAGGACTCAGAGCTCCATTGCGTAACAACGGAGCCAGAGCCCCGAAAGCGAGCGACGAGCCACGGCCGACCGACCCCCCGAGGACCCGCAACCCGAACGGCGGGGGGAGGACCGGAAAAAATAATAGCGCAAAAACAGACACAAAGAAAAGACACCCGAAGAAACCCAGAGGACGCCGAGCGCCGACCGCCCCCGGGCAACCAGCCCCCCAGGGATCCGGGAGCATCGCACCACGTCGATGCATCGGACCCCAGGAGGAGAGTAGCCCGGCACCGGCCGGCGCCCGACGACCCCCGGGAACACCGGGAACAGTCTTGCAAGAAGAAAGCGCACGCCACGCAACCGCACATTAAGATCTCGGATATTTATAACACGCAAAACGCAACGTAAAAAGAGGCACGCACGCACGTAGTCCTCATGGGTCCTCAGGGACCCGTCCCTCGATGATCCCAGGGTCCACAAGACCCTGTTGTCGTCTTCTCTCGTCGTCTTCTTTTCTATGCATGACACGTTCCGCAAAAGTGGAAAACGCACTCCATGCTGCACGAGAGCGGCAAATAGCCGCGACGACCGCTGTCAGAGAAAGATCCTGACCGATTTCCGCGGTCAGCTCCCCGCGTTCAAAGCTCTAAGAGTTACACGTGATCAGGGTGTGCTCGGCAGTGTCCATCGCCGATTCGCAGTAGCGACATATAGGAGTATCTTCCTTGTTAATCCTAAATAAGAATGAGCCAAAACAGCCGTGCCCGGTTAAAAGTTGCGTTATCCTGAATGTGAGAAAGCCGCAGCGCCTATCCAACCACAAGTCAAAATTTGGGGAGATGGCATCTCTTGTTCGTCTTCCGGCGAGTCGTGCATTCCTCACATGGGTCGCCCATTGTTCCCTAAGTACAAGTTCTTCTTCCGCGCGAATTTCCTTGGGGGCATCTGGATAGAAGGTCCCCTGCTCTTTCAGCTCTCTGAGCCCCAGATATACTCGACGGAGGCATGCCGCGTATATGTGTATCGGCGGGATCCGAGCCAGCAATGTGGCAGCTTCGAAAGAAACAGTGCGGTACGCCATCACCGTGCGAATTGCGATCAGACGAAGTGCGCGTTGCAATACACGCCGCTGGTTGCCGGACATCGCCAGTTCGTCGCTCCAAATCGGAGCCGCGTACAGTATAACGGAAGTAGCAACAGTATAGTACAGCCTGCGCTTGTGTTCCATCGGACCGCGAAAGTTCGGGAGCACGCCGCATAGCGCCTTGCCAATTCTCGCAACCTTTGCCGCAATGTATTCAAAGTGGTTGCAAAAGTTCAACCGCTTATCAATATAAACACATAAATATTTAATGCTATTTACAAATGGAATTCTCACTCCCTCCAATTCGAGGTAGGCGTCACGAGGGCACTGACCGAAAAATATGGTTTCTGATTTTTTCCACGAGACCTTTAATCCAAGTGCGCGGATATTAACGAGAATGCGTTCGAGACAGTCAAGCGCAGCGGCGCACGCATCATCAAAATCATCCCGAACAACGACCAACAAAGTATCGTCCGCATAACACACGATGTGGCAGTCGCCGTAGATGAGTGTCCTCAATACCGAATCGAAACCAAGATTCCACAAAAGGGGGCCCAACACTGAGCCTTGTGGGACCCCCCTGTTCACTCTCCTGGTACGACGAGACCCGTCTGATGTTATGTACCTCACTCTCCTCCCCGACAGGAAGGCTTCGATAATACGTCGCTGATACTTAGGGGAATTCCTGGTACGCATGGCTCTTCGAATGGCAGGTAACTTGATGGAGTTGAACGCGTTCTCAATGTCGATTGAGAACGCAAGAGCCACCTTGCCATCAGCGCGGGCCTTCGTGATAATAGACTTGACCAGGAACAGCGCGTCCGTGGTGGAGCGCATCTTGCGGAAACCGAACTGGTTTTCCAACAAACCTGCGGTTGGATTTTGGTCCATAAAATCGTTCACACGATCCGCTATCACCCTCTCGAAAGTTTTGTCCACTTCGTTGAGCAGGCAAATCGGTCGGGCTTTAGGTGTTTCTTCAGGAGTAATTTCGCCCTTGGGTATCAGGACTAAGTCCGCCAGTTTCCAACTCGGAGGGAATATTCCGTACTTCAGGTAAATATTGTAGGACTGAGCAAGTCGGCATATCATTTCTGGAGGCAACTTCTTAAGGACCGTGGCCTTAAAGCCGTCCGGACCAGGAGCTGTACTAGTCTTGTGCTTTGCGGCAATAGCTCTCTCGACCTCCTCGGAAGTAACCGGCGTGCGATCGTCTTCACAATTCCCCAAATCGATATGGACAAGCGGATTGCCAGTTAGGAACAGCTTATCCAGAAGACCATTCAATGCATCGGGTTCCAGGGTGGCAGTCAAACCCGGAGTAGACGGACGAAACTTGTTCAAGACGATTTTATAAGGCAAACCCTATGGATCGTCATCGAGCGTGGTTATTATTAATTCTTGCCACGCTTGTGATTTTGCCCCATGTATTTCACGCTTCAGCTCCTGCGTTGCAAGGTAGTGCTCCGCCCTCTTCCGCTCCGCTTCTTCCGGAGAGGCCTTGGATCGACCACGGGTCAAAATACGTCTGGTCCAATTGGCTTCGGCGCGCATTGACTCAATGTTAGAGTTCCACCAATACGTTGGTGGGCCACGCCCACGTGCACGAAAGCGCGGAACTGCAACCCTGCAGGCATCCGTGATACATTTATTGATCCAACGATCAGGCTTCTCGTTAATCATGTATGCCTCGTCATTAGGGGCGACTGCGCACGACCAACTGATTGAAGCCTTGTACAGCTCCATCTTTTTAAAATTCCATCTGGCGGTAGACGGACGCACGAACACTCTATTTATATTGTCCGAAACAGTAAATGATATGTACAGATGATCCGATACGAAACAATGTCCTCACGTACGGACCAATCGCGGACACATTGAAATACGTCAGAGGAAGCCCAGGTAAGGTCTATAATTGACTGACCCTGTCGTCCTACAAAGGTTGATCTGTTACCCATGTTTAATAGACGTAAGTCCTTGTGCGAGGACCACTCTTCCAACAGGTCGCCCTTAAAATTAGAGGTCCTTGAGCCCCACAGACGCGAATGGGCGTTAAAGTCACCGCCTAAAATCAATCTGTTACTCACGAAGTTAGAGCATACAGCGGTTAGTTCATCGAGAAAATTTGTGTAGCCATTATGATCCGTGTTTGGGGATACATAGCACGAAGCTATATGCGTGTTACCGTATTTAACGACTACTGAGCTCTGGCCCTTAGCTACCAGGGCGGCAGGATATTTCGCGGTACGAGTGTTGATGAAAATAGCGGCTAAACCGTTCTGACTGCGGAACCACTGCTAGAAGTTGGGCGTGCGGGCAGGCTCAGATACCACGCACACGTCAACCCCCAGCTCACCGGCGTGATGGATGAGCAGGTCTTGAGCCTCCCTGCTCTTATTTAGGTTGACCTGGAAAATGGTAGCCATTAATTACCGGTGCTTGGACCAGCGCGAGGCCTCGCAGGAGGCATTTCCTTCTCAAAACATGCGCGGGTTGAACCTAATCGATGGTCGCATGCTCTGCCTGCACCCGCACATTCAACGCAGCGAGGATTCTCGTTGCAGCTCCCGATCTGATGTCCGTTAGATTCACAGCGGAAGCAGCATCCTGTCCGGTCTTCCAAGAAGGAGCAGTTGATTTTAACGTGCCCGTATCTCCAACACTTAAAGCACTGGACCGGGCGAGCTTGGAGAAACTCGACCCGGGCCATGGTCCACCCAAGTTTCACTCTTCCAGTTGAAGAGACGTTGGTGGCAGCGGTTAGAGGGCATTTAGCCCAAATAGAAAGCAGGCCGCTACTCATCCTTCGGATGTTGTCTATCTTGACGTCGTTCGCATTACAGTTACCCATGGAACAGATAACATCCATGACTTCCGACGAGGTGGTGGATTCATCCATGTTCCAGAACCTCAGTTCACCCATGATAGTCGGTCTGGCGATCCTTGCATGCGAGTTTCCTAAAACTTCCCTCAGTTTTTCAGCGAGAGTGTCCGCTTTCCTAGCGCCATCTTCACCAGGGATCTCAATAATCACCCCTCCGTTTATCCCTTTCCTGATACGAGAGTTCTCTATTCCAAGCGTATTGAGCGATATTATGTCACGTGCTTGTTTCAGGATATCTGCATAGGAGACGTTTTTATTCAAAGAGGTGATGGTTACGGCGGCAGACCTGGGTGGCCTGCGACGAACATCCCTACGAGGACCCCTGTCAATATCACCTTCTCGACTACCACGGTCCGTAATTCTCTTCGCATGAACAGGTGTGCCCACATTGACCTCCATGGTTTCCGGTTCCCTGGTTCTGGGAAGTTTCTTAAATTTCTTCGCTTTCGTCTCATCCGGAGGCTCGTCAGAGGGAGAGCATCTTACGCATTTCGCACCTACGGGCAGCCAGAGTCTCTATTTATCTATTAATCATATCGATCCTCTGTCCAGGGCCGATATCATCCTCAGAATCTTCAGTTACAGAGACCGACATGTAACGTGTCTTCACCACTCTGTCCCTGAGTGTCATACCACCACGGCGAGCGTGTTGTTCAAGTGGTTGAGACCGAACGCTATCATTCTCCGATCTAGATGACTCTCCAGGGACAAGAGTAACTTTATCAGAAAAGCGCTAATGATTGATGATGTAGGTAATTCTGCAGATTTCCTCTGACGCAGAGGAGGATATTCATTAAGATTATAAGGTTTCTTAAAATTGTCTCGCTGGACGGAACCGGGCTCCATGTTTTCATGCCGAAGACCCCGTGGTTCTGTCTCCGCAGGGGCAGGAGCCACGGATTGAGATTGAGATTCCCTCCTCTCTTTCAGCTCTTTACGTAAGGTTGCCAATTCTCGTTTCAATGCAGCATTCTCGTCTTCCAAGATATTGCGTACACGTTTACCGGCCTCATCAATGCTCGTGAGTGTTCGTATCTGAGCGGTAAGATTCTCATTCTCTCGTCTGAGAGACGCGTCGTCAGTGTCTTCCAAACGTTCACGTAACAAAGTGATCACCTGAGAAATGTTCACCAGGCCGACCCTCCAACATTTGTTGATCCCTCCGTTAAGGTTCTTACATTTCGACCTTAACCACTCCATTTTACCAAGACAGTCCCAGGCGAATTCGGTAAGCCTTTCATTATTAAGATCGTCCAAAGTATTGGTGGACACTTCCACGACGTCGTACGGAGTACATTCCACCGGACGCACGTGCCTGTTCTTTCCAGAGCGTATGACCTTCCTCTGTGGTTTGAATAGGGGAGAAATATCGAGAGATTTCTTCGCCTTCCTCTTCGAGCCTGAAACTGGAGTCCTTGATTCGGTAGATCCTTCATCAGAATCCCCATCAAAGATTACAATGTTGTCAAGAACAACGTAGTCAGTCGTTTTATCTCGCGCAGCGGTGTTGTCCGTCTTATCCATATCATCGCGTGCTTCGGTCTCCATGCTCGTCTCCCTCGAGCGTGGCACCCGATCAGGTGTGTCCGCAAATTCAACAGGACACAAGGGCGTCGACGTAGACGGAATGTCCATAAGTTCTTCAGGGCGTATAAGCAGAGAGTGCGTGCCCTCTTCTACGGTAGCAGTAACTATTCCACTGGCGCCCGTAGGCAACGTCAGTGGCCCCTTGCTTGATAACGACACCCCCTCGGGGGGGGGGGGGGGGGTGAGTGCCGGCCACTGGGGATCCGAACTCCCTGTGACGGTACGGTTACCTCTTTGTCAATGTCCATGGCCATAATTCGTATAGTGGTTTTTTATCGACCTTTCCCTAGGGCTCACCCTAATTGAGTGCACCTCGCCCAAAATGCACATGAAGCTAATGTTAGAAATTAGCATGTGTTATATTATGTCCTGCATAAACGGGTGATACGCAGTGATAACAAGCTTGGAGACTCCAAAGAGTCATCAGTCCATAGTAATAACTTAAAAACGAATCCATCGTTACTCACAGATCAAGTTACCAATAGAAGTAATTACATAAATAAAATATGTTAACAAAACGCTTGTTATATCTATATACTGTTACGCTCGTCGAGCGTTTGCTGCACGGTCACTCACTTCACACACTCTCACGTCACGTTTCCCGGCACTCACTCCAGAAAAGGACTCGTTATAGTAAGGAAAACTCTTTATTGAACTCTCGTATTATAAAATAAGAGCTCGAACAGACTCGTCCGGACGTGACGAGACCCAGAGCAAATCTGAACATCAAATGTATAAATTGAACATCAGGTATAAACAACATCTGGTAGAAATCAATAGTTAATTGAGCATCACAGAAAATCAATATACATAAACAACCGTCACTAGGACGGTTCGCGACGCGACATTAGTTAACGGGCGACTCGCTTGACACGCGCGACACGGGGACACAGCACGGGCGTAACAATACTATTCATTATTATCATGTAAGAAACGACAGGTTTACGGTGAGATAGTAGTCGAAAGTCCGCAAAAAATATTACGCGTAATTTACATACAAGTAAATATGTCTAATTATGTACAAATGTGAAAATTATTGATCAAGGTTATCTTATAAGAACATGATCAAAATTGATCATACCTCCAAGTCTACAACTCATGTATAATTTATGTACAAATGTGACAAATTATTAAAAATTTGCTTTGGATGATCAAATGTCCACAAAAGATATCACGCGTATTCGAGATTTCATATTATCCCATCAGAACATGATCTAGATTGATCATACCTCCAAATCTCACAGTTCATGACTTTACGTACATGTGAATTAGCCTTAAGGAAGAAAATTCCCTAGATCTCAATATGAAAGTTGACCATCATGTGATTTATGATCACAGGTGGTAGAGACGCTCGCGCGCACCAAAAGAGCCACCGCACAAGACCTCTCGTATAGGGCCTCATAGAAGTTAGCCGGACAACTTCGACTTATGACATTTTTTTTTATACGAATCGATTGTTAGTCGTTTGTTATTGATTGTTAGACTAATTAGAACGTTTGTTAGTTAATAGTTTTTACGTAATCACGAAAATAATTTTTAGTGTTAATTTAGCCGGTAAATATAGAATCTTTACAATTTTCGGTTCAAACCGGGGTCAATCGATGCGGAATCGTTTGTTAGTTCCGAATATATTAATTAAAACGTTTGTTAGATCACGGTTTCGCTTAAAAAGGCGAAAAACTGTATGTGCTCCGTCACAGCTCCGTGGCCACATGCGCATGCGTTGTGGCCATATGCGCATATGAAAAATGCGCGAATTTGAAACGTAAATGTATATGTTACACCCAAACACCGAAAACGCTCAGTGAGCGAAAAAAACAGCCACAACGCGTTGTGGACGGTGTTTGATCATCCACAACGCGTTGTGGACGGTGCTGTTCATCCACAACGCGTTGTGTGCATTTGAGAAACGTCCACGTCGCGTTCTGCATAACTTGATATGCTCACAAAGCGAATTTACTTGAGAATTTATAGGAATTAATAATATAAAATTAGAAAACACAGAAATGAATTACTCAAATAAAACGTATTTATTACTAATAAAGCAAACTATATTAATTATTAGACTCCAGGAACATAATTATTACAGCAATCTGATAACATTACTGTTTAGGAACATTGTGTTGTCTACGAATATAAAATAAAACAAAATGATATAAAATCAAACAAAAAAAACTTAGAAAATAGTACAAAAATTAAGAGAAAAATTAAGGTTATACACATGCGTGTATAAACAGTGCACAAATAATCAATTATCTTCATTCAAGCAGTTAGGTATCACGATGGGAGTTTTGTTTAGTTTTATTATGCGGGGAAAGGGGCTCCGCCTGCGGCGGAGCCCCTCCCCCGCCTAATTGCGTACTGTTTATATGCATGTGTATAATACATGTGTATATATAAAACATATGTGTATAGTACATGCGTATAAACAGTACACAATTAGGCGGGGGAGGGGCTCCGCCTGCGGCGGAGCCCCTTCCCCCGCATAATAAAACTAAACAAAACTCCCATCGTGATACCTAACTGCTTGAATGAAGATAATTGATTATTTCCCCAGTAAAACAGGAACGTCACATCCACGTCGAATCACGTAATTTTGTCGAATCCACGTCGAATCCACGTAGCAATAACGTGGATCCACGTACTGTTTTTATCGGGTTGTGCACTGTTTATACACGCATGTGTATAACCTTAATTTTTCTCTTAATTTTTGTACTATTTTTTAAGTTTTTTTTGTTTGATTTTATATCATTTTGTTTTATTTTATATTCGTAGACAACACAATGTTCCTAAACAGTAATGTTATCAGATTGCTGTAATAATTATGTTTCTGGAGTCTAATAATATAATTAATATAGTTTGATTTATTAGTAATAAATACGTTTTATTTGAGTAATTCATTTCTGTGTTTTCTAATTTTATATTATTCCTATAAATTCTCAAGTAAATTCGCTTTGTGAGCATATTAAGTTATGCAGAACGCGTTGTGGACGTTTCTCAAATGCACACATCGCGTTGTGGATGATCAGCACCGGCCACAACGCGTCGTGGACGTTTCTCAAACGCACACAACGCGTTGTGGATAATCAGCACCGTCCACAACGCGTTGTGGCTGTTTTTTTCGCTCACTGAGCGTTTTCGGTGTTTGGGCGTAACATATACATACACGTTTCAAATTCGCGCATTTTTCATCGCATATGGCCACAGCGCATGCGCATGTGGCCACGAAGCTGTGACGGAGCACATACAGTTTTTCGCCTTTTTAAGCGAAACCGTGATCTAACAAACGTTTTAATTAATATATTCGGAACTAACAAACGATTCCGCATCGATTGACCCCGGTTTGAACCGAAAATTGTAAAGATTCTATATTTACCGGCTAAATTAACACTAAAAATTATTTTCGTGATTACGTAAAAACTATTAACTAACAAACGTTCTAATTAGTCTAACAATCAATAACAAACGACTAACAATCGATTCGTATAAAAAAAAATGTCATAAGTCGAAGTTGTCCGGCTAACTTCTATGAGGTTCAGTTTACGTACCTCTTTGACGTATAGTCACGTAGCGTAACGTAACGTTGGTCAACGCACAAGAAACGTATCGGTTAGAGCCTCCGTACAAGCTCTCGCATGGTAACGTAACGTAGATCAACGCACAAGAAACGTATAACGCCGTAACGGCCGTAACCAATACGTTTCTTGTGCGTTGGCTCACGTTACGTTATGCTACGTGACCATACGAGAGTCTTGTGCGGAGGCTCTAACCTATGTCGCAATCGACGATAAACGTTAATTATATAGTTCGTTCACTTACCGTGTATATAATGTGAAATATTAAGGACCAAGGTGCATTTATGTAAGATATGTGTGCAATAATAAATAAATAATTGGAGACATATAGTGTGTGACGGAGAGATCCGATTGTAAATATATATGTACATTATTCATAAATAAATAAATAATCAAGGTATTCTCATTTATATTTTATTTCTTCTTCCTTGAATCCTGTAACGAAAATACATTTCATAAAACTCCATTCCAACACACCCGTGCACGGTTCATATATTTATCCACCCACGCACAAAGTGATATTGGAGCGTTTTCCGGACCTCACCGTGCATAAGATAAAGTAGTAATAAACAACATTAAAGCGGGGAGCACACACTTTTGCATAACGCATAATACGTAAGCATAAGAAAACTGATTGGTCTATTTCCTTATGCACATGTGTATGGACCAATCAATTTTCTTATGCTTACGCATTATGCGTTGTGCAGAAGTGTGTGCTCCCCGCTTAACGAATGTACGAATATTCACTGCAGAACATAGTACATATAACCTATAAGGTTAAGTGAGTCTATATACATATATATATGTATGATTAATGCATAAAAAAGAATAAATACATTAAAAATGCGAGCCTCTGTTGATAAGATCCTTACAAAATCCATATCAAAGGTAAATTAACCTCAAAGGCTCACAGAATATTGACATGACTCACCTTAATGAGAGATCATGTTCCAGCTATATAAAGAAAGTAAATTAATGATTATAAAACCATCAGAGAATATTGTTTATTCGTTTATTGTCAGCAATGAACATTGGTACACTGGGACAACAAGGAACAGATATATCTCACCAGCCAACAACATGTAAAACAAAAGGTCTGTTTTTTGTAGCTGCACTGCTGAACTAGTGCACACTGGTACAGTAAGTTAAAGTGAAACAAAATATACTTGTCCCACTCTAACTTACTGCACTAGTTCAGCAGTGCAGCTACAAAAAACAGACCTAATGAACAATCAGAAATTCATTTATCAGAGCAGCAATACCATACACACGTTTCACAAGCCTATCATATCATTCATAATTATCAGAATATAATCAGAATATAATTATCCTGCAGATTCTAAGCTACATTATCGGTCTGCACCCGTCTAACGCATCTATAACTAATAAACTAAACGTAGGCGCGAGATTTATCGTTAATTAACTAACTGGATTCGTACAGCGTTTAAACACAATCATGATACCATGTGTGCAAGTAAAATTAAGTATAATTATACGATTATACGACGAGACGCAATCCGTGCAAGTAGTGAGCAAAGCCGTGCTCCGGCAAATATACGACGAAGGCATGACACCTCTGGTAAAGTTCAGGATGGTCTAACACTGCAATAGTTTCAGTAGTTTCGACAGATTGTAACGGCCTATCTTTTTGATCGAACGCGGACTAGCTCGCCGGATCAGGAGTTCGATGGAAGGCCCAGAGACAATAATCCGGTCTTACTTCACACTTGAGAGTTTATTCGATATGGTACAGACAACAACGCGGTATATACAGAGAACGGTGGTGCGGGTGCACTCGGCGCGGTATTTACAATCGGAAGATAGTGCCGGGGCACTCGGTGCGGGTGTATTACAGATACGGTGACGGGACGCTAAACCATTACGTGTGCTTTGCAATTGAAAACTACGGTGACGGAACGCGGTATATTACAACGGCAGGTAGTGCATGTGCACTCGGCGCGGGGGTACGGGACGGACTCGGGATTACAAACGGAACGCGGTATGTACAATCGGAAGGCAATGCGTATGCACTCGGCGCGGTTTTACGGAATGGACGCGGTATTACAAACGGAACGCGGTACTACAAACGGAATTTACATGCGGTCATAGAACGCGGCCTATCAGGATTCCGCGGTCTAAGGATGTGGAGCCCTGGGGCTGGTGGCAACGAGAGCCCTCGTTGCAAGGCCGAGCGTGCTCGACCCCGCGTAGCCGTGCCGTCAGGAGTTCGTATGCGGGAGGTCGGGGACACCCGAGAGCACTCGGTCGAGACTCAGAGCTCTGAACCTCGTTTGGTGTGTCGCCCTAGGAATCGGTCGGCTTCGTCGGGAGCAGCGGAATGCTGGAGCGAAGACGAAGTCGCTTTTCTCGCCGGAGCGCCGGCTTATATATTCCGGTTCGGCGGGCCCGGTGGGAGGGAGGTCGTTCGTCAGGCGGGCCGCGTGGTGGTACGCTGACGCGCTCTCGTCTTCGGCGCGGCTCGGCTTTCTTCGGCGTTTCTCGGCGCCGCGCGGGGAAGGCACCAGTGCCGCGTTTTACGTTTGAAACGAATCGGTCAGGCGGCATCCGGCGGGTGATGATCAGGAACGATGCCTTGACAGGGCGCATCGTTACAAGATACTGTCGATTGCAGGGAATATCCGCGATGCAGATCCTCGCACACCACATTACCCGCTCGTATCCGTGACATGCCTAGCATACATGATCCCAACAGGATATCGGACCGACGGCACCGACTCTCACACGCCAGCAAAGTTATAGCCCGACAATGGCCATTACGTTATAACGTATAATGTTCTCAATAATCATGACGCATAAGTGGATATCTCATCGTCCACGAACATGGGCGTGTCCATGTGAAATATATAAATGTTAATAAAAGTCTAAATCTAAGTATATCCGAGCACAAAAGTATATCATCCGGCGTAATTTCACGTCGCGAATCATCACATATCACTTTCTGTCCAAGAATCGCGATTTTAAATACTTGTGAAAAATACTTAGCGGAGCACGCGTGGGCACGTCCGTCCCGTAGCGTGTCTCCAACCGGAATCTCTATCCCACTTCTTCTAGGACCTTCTCTCCATCCCCTCCCCCTGCTCCGTTTCGTCCTCGTCAGCAGTTTTTCCTCCATCTTCTTTACGATCTCGTCCTCCGCCGACTTCCTTGTCCTCCCACTTTCCTCTTCTTTTCTTTCCTTTCTCTTTTCCCTCTCTTTTCCTTCTCTTATCCTATCCACCACCGACTTATCTGCGTCTATCTTTACCTTCATTCTACTTCCTTCTTTCCTCCTTGCTTCCAGTACTTTCCGCCTATCTTTTTCACTTCCCATCTTTACCAGGGTTGTTATCCAATCCCCTCTATGTCCTATCTGGTTCACCTCCTTCACCTCTGTCTTCACCTTAAGTCCATCTGTGAAAAGTTGATTCACCTTATTCCAATTCGAGCTACCTCCCTTATGAAAATGTGCCCTTCATTGCCATTAAAAAATGCCATTAAATTCCCATTGTTTCAGACGCAATGAAAATGAAGGCATTTTTGCCAAAGATAAAAAGTTCCACACAAAATCCCATTGGTGTTGCTATTGGTATTGCCACTGGTTTTGCCGTTGGTATTGCCATTGGTATTGCCATTAGTATTGCCATTGGTATTAACACTGGCAATACCAATGGGATTTTGTGTGGAAATTTTTATCTTTGGCAAAAATGCCTTCATTTCCATTGCGCCTGGAACAATAAGAATTCAATGGCATTTTAATAAATGGTACTATTTTGTCTTTAATATAAATGCCTTCATTTCCCATTGCCTTTGGTTCAACGGACAATCTAATAGGAGCTCTTGCCTTAGGCGACTAGCGCCTGAAAATATCTGCCTCGGTCCCGTAGGGGCCTTATACATATACCAGTCCGTGCCGAACCTTGAATTTGAGAGGATGCATAAACGATGCGACGCCTAGCGGCGTCGATGCGAACTGCCGGTAATACAGTTACCGCGCGGGCGTAATGATGATGCTATATGTACCACGGTGGCGCAAACCGCCACATTTACCATTGACGAATTTCCATTACAATTCACACTGAACAACATTGGCTGAAGGTAGAAAAATTCCATACAAATTTTATCCTTCATGAGTCATTGGCAGTTTCCATTACGCCTGTATGGAAAAAGTTGTCATTCGAATCTTGCCATTGCGTTTCCATTCATCTTATTGCCACTCAATATTTTCCATTAACTTTTCCATATAATTGGCATTGCAACTGTAGGGCAACCATACATTCCCACTGACCGCCATTGAGCACTCAAGGGCACATTTTCATAAGGGCTCCTCCCCATCTCTTCTTCTCAACCCTAATTATCACATTCTTCTTTCTTTTTTCATCGTCGTTCTCTTCTTCTTCTTCGTACCACCATTTTGTCTTACATACCTTACCATTTTCCTCCTCACTCTCGTCTCTTTTCCTTTTACCTGAGCATTGTTCAAGTCTGTATACCTTCCTTTTCAGCTTCTCTATTTCCTCTTTCATTTCTTTTATCTCTTCCTTGTACTCCTTCATCACTTTCACCATTCGCTCTCCGCTACCGTCTCTATCGCCTCCTTGTCGAATGTTATCGTTCCTTTGCATTGCAACTTTCGTTCCATCTTTCTTTCCTCACCTCCTACGTATCTGAAATCAAAAGACATTTATTTATTCACTCTGATTAGCTGTCACTGTGCTCGCTTGCCTTCTTCTCTTTTCTAATTTCGCCATCCATTTCTCTCCTCCACCCTTGCTGTCTAGTATTCCTTTGATTCTTTCGCTAATTCCTTCCCTTTCTTCTCCTTCTTCGCCTCTTGTGCACCATTCTAGAACATGCTCCCATGACTCTGCCTCCGCGCCACATATCCTGCAGCCTGTTTTTTCCATTGTCTCCCAGTATCTTCCGCTTCTCATCTCGTTTCCTAATCTGAATCTCGCTATCCTAATCATAGACTTTTTATTCCCTTTTCTTTCCAGGTATTCAGGCCTCCTGTTTTCTGCTACCTCCTTGTACCATTTGTTGTACCTTGATTCTCTTATCCTTTCGTCTTTCTCTTGAATCTGAATGTCTCTGTCTCTTTCCGCTAATTCCTCAATGCTACTCCATCCCTCCCCTCTTTTCTTCTCTATTTCCTCAACTGCATAACCTCTTTGTTCATAAAAGCTCTTTCTTTTCTCTTCCCATTTTGACTTTTCTTTCCTAGCTTTTTCTTTTATTTCCCTCCAGCACTCTCTTGCAATTTCGTTTCCTTCTCCTCTCTCCAATTTTTCTTCGTATTTCATCGCCCTTTTACCAGCACTTATTCTTGTCTTGTCTCTTTTAGTTTCCTCTCTTATCATATATCCGGGTGTGTTCCAATCCAGGCCTAATGTCCACCTTATATACCTTTCGTGCATTCTTTCTATTTTCTCTCTCTCTTTCCATCCCCATACTTCTGCTTCATATAAGGCTATGCTTGCTACCAGTGAATCGTATAACTTAATTCTTCTTATCCAATCTCCTCCAAATAACCTTTTTCCTATTCCCCATACCTGTCTCATTGCTATGGTCGCTTTCCTTACTCTTTCATTTATATGCGCATCCTGCCCTCCGTTCTTTTGGAATGTGTAGCCTAGATAGCAGAATTCCTTCACCTCTTCTATTTCTTCTTCCTTCCATCTCCACTTTACTTTCTTCATTTTACCTTCTCCCTTCCTAAATCTCATTACCTTTGTTTTCCCTACATTCACTCTTAGTTTCTTTCTGTCAAAGTATCTTTCCAGTCTTTTCAGCATTCTCTTCATTTCCTCTTCATCCTCTGCTATAGCAACTATGTCCCTTCCTCATTGTCTCCTCTATGTCTACCAGCAGAAGTATGAAGAGCATAGCGCTCAGCGGGCATCCTTGCCTAACTCCTTTGACCGTCCAGAAACACTTTCCTTTTTCTCCTTTTACCCTTACCACACATCTTGTCTCCTCGTACAGGTCCTCTATCCTCATCCTCAATTGCTCACTGATTCCTTCTCTCTTCAAAACTTCCCATATTTTTTCTCTGTCCACGGAGTCGAATGCCGCTTTCAGGTCTATAAATGCGGCTACCAGTTTCCCTTTTCTCTTGCTTATAGCTTTTCCAATCACATTGTTCAGTGCGTATATATTTTCCATTGTTCCTTTCTTTTTTCTGAATCCTGTCTGTGTTTCCGGTAGTATCCTCTTTTCTTCCACCTCTTTCTCTAGCCTCTTAGCCAATATTGCTGCATATATTTTGTAACTTGTGTTCATTAATGTCACCCCTCTGTAATCTTGCGCTTCTTTTCCTTCTCCTTTTTTTACTATTGGCACTATTATTCCTTCTTTCCAGTCTTCTGCTATCTCCCCAGTTCTCCATGCTGTATCACATACCTCCTATATTTTCTCTTCCAATCTCTCGCTTCCGTAAATCCACACCTCATTTGGCAGTCCATCCGTACCTGTAGCTTTCTTCTCTTTCATTTCTTTGATTACTTCTTCCACTTCTTCCCTTCTTATTCCTCCCTGCTCTTCTTTATTCCTTACTCTTTCCTCTTTCTTCCTGTCTTTTTCACGCGGCTTCATCATAACTCCATCCAGTAGCTCCATGAAGTGTTTATTCCGCTGCTCCTCCGTTATTTCTTCGCATACCTCTTTCCTGCTTTTCCTTTCTCTGTTTATAAATCTCCATACTTCCGCCTCATTAGTTGCTTCTCTCGCTTCCTTCATTATTCTCTCCTTTTCGGACTCCTTCTTTTCTTTTATTTTCTCCTCATATTCCTTTTTCTTTGTTATGTACTTCCTTTTGTCTGCCTCTCCTTTTCTCCATTTCGCCAGATTCTCACGTGCTTCTTTCCTTAGTTTTGCGCATTCTTTATCCCACCATCCGTTTTTTCTCCTAGCTCTCCTGTCTTCTCTTATTTCTTTCCAGTCTGCAGCTCGCTTTGCCGCTTTCTTTATTTCTTCCATTATTTCCTCTATGCTCGTACCCTCTATCCTCTCTTCTTTCATTCTCTCTTTGTAACTTTCTTTTCCTTCCTTCGACCAATTCATTATTTTTCTCACTCTTTTCTCCTTCTTTCCTCTCTCACTTGTTCCTTTTATCTTTATTGTTACGGGCTGATGGTCCGAGTCTACAGTCTCTCCAATCTTTACTTCCACTGCTTTTTCCCAAACTTCCTGGTTACCGATTATATAGTCAATTACCGACTCTCCCCTCCCTCCTGTAAATGTGAACTCTCCGTCATTGTCTCCTTTTGTTCCGTTCAATATTCCTAACCCTCCTTCCTCAATAAACTCCAGCAGCTTCCTTCCTTCTGTGTTAATTTCTTTATCCTTCGATTTTCTCTTTTCCCCCATTATCTCTGTTAAGCCTCCTTCCTCCCCAGTTCTTGCGTTAAAATCACCTCCTATTATTATTTGCTCACCTAATCCTCCATCGTTTGTATAATCCTTTATATACTTTATTTTCTTTTCAATATTGTTGTTCACGTATACCGCTATAATCTTCCATGTTCCCTCCTTCGTCATTGCTATTCTTTCTACAATTCCTTCCTCTTCCCTCTCTTCTGTCCCACTTGCCACCATTTCCTTCCTAACACCCGTTATTATCCCTCCTCTTGCTCTTCCTTTTTTTTTCTTTTGTCGCTGGCTGGCATTTCCACACGTACTTATCTAACAGCGTTCTTTTGACTTTGCACCAATCCTTTTGTTCTACCCACGTTTCTAGCATCGCTATTATATCCCAGCTTTCCATTTCTTTCCAGAATTCTTCGTTTTTTCTCTTTAGTCCGGCTATGTTCCAGAAGCCTATGCTTATTGTGCTCTCCTTTTCTTCATATTGCTTGCTCCTTTCCTGGCTCCCTCTCCACATTTCCTCTCCTCTCCCTCTGTTCCTTGTGTCTCTTCCTTCCCTATCTCTCTTCTTTCTCTTACTACTTCCGAAACTCACTCTCTTCCTCCAGTTTCTTTTTACTTTCGTTCCATTTCATTTCTTTATTATCCACCCACATCTTCTGATATCCAATCGTGGCTTTCTTTCCTGCCTCTCTTTCTTTTTTTGCTATTCTTCTTATCTCTTTCTGTATCTGCCTTTCCATTCTAGTTAGATCGTCGTCCAGATAGCATTCATACTTTTTCCCCAGCTCCTTTCTTTTTGTCATTATTTCTGTTTTATCTTCCCAGCTCTTACATTTCATCACTGTCATTTTATTACTTCCCTTTCCTACTTCATGTACTTGTTCGATGTTTATTTTTATCTCGTTTATTTCGCTTATCATCTTCTCTATTTTCTCTTTCCTTCCTGTTTCGTTTCCTCTCGCTGTCCCCTTCACAATTATATTATTTCTCCTCCTTCTTCTCTCCGCCATTTCCATATTTCTTTCCATCTCTTTCATTTTTTCCACTAAATTCTTCCTTCATTCTTGTCTGCTATGCTCAAGTCTGCTTTTTCCATTTTCTCCTCTACATTTTTTACTTTTTCCTCCAACGACTTTCTTTGCTGTTCCCATATTTCTTCTCTCCTTTTAAATTCTTCTTTCAGCTCTCTTACTTCCTTTTTTATTTCCTCTTTATCTTTTCTTCTTTCTATCTCCTGTTCCTCCAATTTCCTTAGAATTTCCTTAATCCCCTCTGCTGTCATATTTTCTTCCTCTTCTTCTCCTTTTTTTTGACTTTAGTTGATGGCGATCTGCTAACCTTCCTTACTTCGCTTTTTTCCAATAATTCTTTTTCTGCTTTGGCTATTTCTTCCTCTGCTCCTTCTCTTTTCCTCTTCTGCATATAATCTTTAATTGACCCTGTTCCCAGGCTGTCTGATCTTCCTCTCAGTTTGGCCAGCTCTTCCGCGTTCGTTGACCTTCCCTTCGTTTTCTTTCCTTCCTCTTCTTTTTTCTTTTCCTTGTCGCCTCGCTGTTTATTTTCTATTATTCCTTCTTTCCCTGCCTCCATTCGCCACCTTTCTACATATAATTATATATATCTATCAAATATATCAATACGTATGTTTTTTTCTCTTGATTAGTGGGCCGATTATATGTGTTAATTGTCAATTATGAATATATATATAGAATATATGTTCTATCAACGTTATTTTTTAATTCAGAATATGGAAGATAATGACATTCTACAAGACGACGTTGACTCTCAAGGCGATGAAATCTCTCAAGCTGATTCAAGTAGTAGCCAGTCGACGACTATGGATGTTTCTAGCAATTACAGCGGCAATGGAAGTACTATTTTAGAGATGCAAGATTATATTAGTAATGCTAACAGCAGTGTTGGTGAAGAACAAGAAGAAGAAGATGATGAAAGACGGGAAATCCGAAATGTTCAGGGCAATATTGGCATCGATTGCGAGGTATACTTATTTCTGCGACAGTACAGAAAGTACTGGAAACTTGAGAATCATTATGCAGAGTTTTTGTTGATGATTAAGTTTGAATAAGTTGACATTGTCACTGTAGAAATTCTCAAATTGCAATGCTGCACACTAAAAAAGTTCTTTCATTCCCTCTATTAGGAAATACGAATGCCGCTATATGAAGGATCCGATTTGACGAAAAAGGAAAGCGAACTACTTATTATGAGCTTCCAATTACGACATAACTTAAGTGATGTAGGATTGGCAGATTTGATCAGTCTCATCAATTGCCATTTATCCCCGCGAGCCCAGTATGGCTCTGTCTACACGTTCTTAAAACAATATGATGTACCACAAGCCGTAATTATACGTTTTTACTGCTCATACTGTCAAACTTTAACAACGGATGGTGATGACTCAGATACGGCAGTGTGTGGAGCATGCTGTCGTGAATACGAAAAAGCAGCTTTGAAGAGAGAAGGAAGCTACTTCTTACAAATTATTCTGAAAGAGCAGTTAGAAGCTATAGTTAATAGCGATTTGTACATCAAATTTAGAAAAGAATCTGAATCAGATTCAGACGTGATTACCGGTAAAATATATCGTTCATTGAGAAAGACCGATGTGTTGACTGAGCACGATATTACAATACAGTTTAATCTGGATGGCGTGCAATTGTTTAATTCTTCGTCACCGTCTATGTGGCCTATACAAGTCGCCATTAACGAATTACCATATAAAAATAGACGAGACAATATCTTATTGTGCGGTGTTTGGTACGGAAAATGTAAACCGAAAATGGAAACTTTTCTTAAGTTTTTTGTAGAGGAATTAGTAGATCTCCACGAAGTAGGGATAACGCGTATCGACCCCGAAAGTCGCAAAATTTTGATCAAGGTGCACGCGATTGTATGTTCCGTTGACTCTGTTGCTAGACCTCTTCTGCAGAATATACACCAATATAATGGTGAATTCGGTTGTCCGTTCTGCCTAAATAAAGGAGAGACTGTTCCAGTTGGTCGCGGTTTTACAAGAGTGTATTCTGGAGATGTCGGACCTAATCGTACTCTAGCTCAACATGAGACTGATTGCCAGGAGGCAGTCGATACGAAAAGTGTAGTAAACGGAGTCAAAGGACCGTCAATCTTGATGCTACTACAGTGTTTAACATTATTTCTTCTTTCGTGCCAGACTATATGCATTGTTTACTATTAGGTGTAGCAAAGACTATAACCAATGCCTGGTTCGATCCTTCTAACACTGAAGAAGCATGGTACATCGGAACGCAGGTTCAAGATCTCGATATAAAATTAGAAGGCATGAAACCTCCGAGTAAAATAATTAGAACACCAAGATCAATAAAAGAAAGACAACGTTGGAAAGCAACCGAGTGGAAAAACTATCTGCTCTATTATTCACTTCTTTGCTTGATAAATAATATGCCGTTAAAGTATGTAAAGCATTGGTTTCTGTTAGTCTATAGCATGCAAATATTTCTCGGAGACAAAATTTTGCCGGAGCAGTTTAAAAAGGCTAAAGCAGCCTTAATGAAATTTGTTTTTCAAATCAATGATCTGTACGGTATACAATTCTATAAATTTAATATACACCTTCTCCTGCACATTCCGGCAGCTGTTAAACAATATGGTGCGCTTTGGGCCACGTCTGCGTTACGAGCATTACAACGGCATATTAGCAAAGTTAATCAAAAGTTCTCAAGCTCCAACTGAGCAAATTTGCAAATCGTACTTGCGATTGATCAATGTAGAAAAAGAAATTTCGTTAATATTTCTAGAGACAATTGTTCCGAAAGTGGAAAAATATTATACGAAAAGATGCTAGGTTCGTTCAGATCAAAATCTTGTACGAAATTTGGTTGCTTTTTGCGAGTATTCGGAGCTCCTGTGCGAGTAACACTTACATTGGTGCAACAAACTTGTATTGAACAATTACTCCAAAATCCTATAAATAACTTTGCGCACAAGTATGACCGCTTGATTTACCAGAACACACTCTACCATTCAACTGCCTACAAAAGACTCCGTAAAAGAAGAAATGGTACAGTTCAATTAAAAGATGGTACATTTGTAGAGATAACTGGAATATTTAATACACAGATTGTTGCAACTGACGAAGTGCAACAGGTCATTCTTGGAAATATTCTTCGGCCGACAGATGATGCCCCCGTGTGCAGTAATACCGAGTTGCATATTTCATCGAATAAATTCTTTCATATTTTGACAAAAAGTAATGATTTAATAGCAATATTTCCAAAAATGATCTATTCTAAATGCGTGCATATGGATTATGATTTTCAAAAAGTTATCTGTGTTCCACTTGTAAATAAGGTTGAAAGAGATTAAATAAACACATGTTATAGAATTTACGGCTTCCATTACTTTTTCTAATATTATGCATTGACAGTGATCCTGAAACTAAACTAACATTTAACTGAATATCTAATAAAGATTTAGTCGCAGTTTTCGTGAATTTAGTAGCGAAATTATTATGACTTTTCAGCCAAGTAGTGAGAACTACTGTGTCGTCAATAGTGCGGAATGAGAATACTGGTCTCAGTAGTCTTCACTATTCGGAATAAACTTTGTAATAGTAGTGTGTAAGTAGTGTACACTCTTTATCAGTAGTGGATGTGTGGAGTCCACTATTCGACATTAGCTGCGTAAGTAGTGAACACTACTGAACACGATTACCACTACTGACGGGAGTAGTGCACACTATTCAGCACTATTGAATCCAATAGTAACACTACTTACTACGAATAGTGACACTATTGATCACCAGTAGTGATTACTCAGGCCCAATAGTGTTTTTCCGTAAGGGATGGAATAATAAGAAGTGCTGATATTGCACATCGCTTATTAAATGCTTCAAGACGGTTGGTCCACAATACAGTAAAATAAACATGAATTCCGTGGCCTTCCATTTAGCAAGAGTATTTAATAATCGGGGTTTTCGTTGGAATTCCACAGGAATACTTGGTCTTATGTATTCTAATCGGTGAGATAATTCAATTTCTTTGTTGTTGACTCATTTTTATCTTTAAATTACCACTTGTCCAATTTTCTACTAATAATTTTTTCATGACACCTAAGGGCCCCAGGTGCATGAAATCAAGAACAAAGTGCGAAATCATATTAATTGGTGGATATATGAGTAGTAACGGTGAGGCACTCGTATGATGACTGGGCTGGTCAAAATTTCGGAATAATTAATCAGTTCTTTCTTGAAGGTTTTCCAGTGATTCAAAAACTGTTACTCGATTAATTTTTTTACCGAGCACGTTACATCGCTCACATGTATTGAACCCGTATGGCCTTGTGTACACTCCAAAAAAGATCGCGCAGGTGTATCGCAAATAAAGCTACGAATTTTTATTTGAAAATATTTCTCACGTATTACAAGTCCTTCTGCTTGCAATTCATTTATTTCCAAAATAAATTGTTGTAAGAATTCGGATAAGAGTTTTGGTTTTGAATTACCAGAATATATTACGACTGGATATGGTTTATAAATCATCGGATTAAAGTGGACTCCACATAAAATTGGCCAAAACACCTTTGCGCTCGATTTGAATAAAGGCATACCATCGATATTTATCTGCAGATAAATTGTGTCTTTCTCATGAACTTTTGGATCGATGCATCTCATTAATCCTTCCTTGATACCGAAATATACGAACTCGCCAAATGAGCCATCATTATCAATTATAGGCGTAATCACGTATTTTGCTGAAGATGTAAAATGTTTTGGACGACTTGGGCAAATTTGGTAATAATCTAGGTCGAAAAAGATTTAACAATTTATCCAAATGTGCATGAGGTATTTTGCACTCAATTGCCCATTTTCGTAATTGTAGGATTTCAGAATTTTCTTCTCTTTTATCTTGTTCCGATATTTCGCCATCTTCGTTACTTATCTGTTCTATTTCTTCTATCAAACTGACGTCACCAATACTTGATGTCGAATCAGAACGGATTTAGTCGCCGGATCTGTTATTTTGCAAGTCATTATTTTCCGCAATGGAATAATTTGAATTGTCACTGCCTACTACTACATGCAAATCACTATGACATGTTTCTTGCATCTGTTGTCGGACACGCATTATCGTTGTCACTTGCACTTTCACTTTCTGATGACGTAGTATTCGTCATATCAGTTTTATTCCGAATTTTTTTCCTCGTATCATATTTTCGCTTTCGCAATAATCCAGTAGAATCCTTTTTCCTATTCATATTTAGATATCGTGTTTCCAGAGAGTAGTTAGAGAATAGCTACTTCTGCACTCAGGTACTTTCGAGGGGGGTCGGGGGGGGGGGGGCCGCGCGGCCGCGGGGGGACGCCGTAAGAGATGGGCGAGGGGGGCAAGAAAGGGACCGGTGCACTTGTACACAGTACAATTGAACACGGTGCAAACGGACACGGTGCAAATAGACACGATATTTTGTCCACGGTTCAATTGGACACGGTTCAATTAGACACCGTTCAATTGGACACCGTTCAGTTGCACACCGAAAGATGCGCACCGTTCAGTTGTACACCGTGTTATTGCACACCGAAAGATGCGCACCGTTTAGTTGCACACCGAAAGATGCACACTGAAAGATGCACACTGTTCAGTTGCACACCGAAGGATGCGCACCGTTCAGTTGCACACCGTTTAGTTACGCACAAATTATTGTCACGAAAAGATGTGTTCTGTTTACTTGCTTGTTTCATGTATTCGCATTATTAATTTTAACAGACGGAAGGAAATAAAAATAATAAATTAAAAAAATATATAATTATTGTTCTGGTAATTATTTAGTTTAGGGGCCTCACCTCAAATATCGATGAAATTATGCTCAATCGACGCGTTTTTGCACGAAACGAAAGAATCTGGCAGAAAAAAGTGTCGCTCTGCCCCGCGACGCGAGATATTCGTTAAAGTTGACAGGAATCAGGTTATGATTCCTGTCATACCGACGACATGTAGCAACACTGAACGTGCCCTGCGGCCACATGCGCATGCTCAGTGGCCGCACGCGCATGCTCAGTGGCCGCACGCGCATGCAAAAGTGCGCCAATTTTAAATGATGAATCAATCGTGCAGAATAACCAAGCATCTCGATTCAAGCAGTTAGGTCTCACGCTGGGAGTTTCTTTAGTTTAATTATGCGGGGGAAGGGGCTCCGCCGCAGGCGGAGCCCCTCCCCCGCCTAATTGCGTACTGTTTATACGCATGTGTATAATACATGTGTATATATAAAACATATGTGTATAGTACATGTGTATAAACAGTACGCAATTAGGCGGGGGAGGGGCTCCGCCTGCGGCGGAGCCCCTTCCCCCGCATAATTAAACTAAAGAAACTCCCAGCGTGAGACCTAACTGCTTGAATCGAGATGCTTGGTTATTCTGCACGATTGATTCATCATTTAAAATTGGCGCACTTTTGCATGCGCGTGCGGCCACTGAGCATGCGCATGTGGCCGCAGGGCACGTCCCAGTGAGAAATCAAAAGTCGAAATGATATCGAAATGACATCGAAATATGGACATCGAAATCCAACATCGTTTCGAGATTTAAACGGGCCTGATTTCGAGAAATTTTCGACATCGAAATCAGCTCGAAGACATTGATTTTTCGATATTCACCCGGCATAAAAAAATTTTTTTTTTTCGAAATTTTATTACTATTTTATAACTAAATTTGTTTCTTAAGATGTAGTCTATGATTATAAATATTTTCTTGTATTTGAAAAACACACTTACCTTGGTGGGATTCGAACTCGGGACCTCTGGATCGTGAGCCAACTGCCTTACGTGGTAGACTACTTTTTAATTTGATGTAAGTGTTATATATAGTCTACATATGTCATAACCAGCGTAAATATATAATTTTTCAAAAATCATCTTAAGAAACAAATTCAGTTTAAAAAGAGTAATAAAATTTTGAATTGGATATATGATATAATATTTCTTAATGTCGGGTGAATGTCAAAAACCAGTGCCGGCTCATTATGAAATTTTGTGTTCGTAAATATATTTATGAAAAAAGTATATTTTTATAAAGTTAAAACATTCTTATCAAATCCTTACAAAGGCCTTATTAGATAAAAATATTCGAGCTAATTTCGATGTCGTTTCGACGTTGTTTCGACATATCGTTTCGATATTAGCTTTCTCACTGATTAGATATGTTTTTATATAAAAAATTTTCTACCGGTGACTTTTTCAGTACATATACAAAATAATTTAACTAATCATATCAAGAAAATTAAGACGGCGAATATTATTGTTGATTGTATGTGAATATTCGCCGTTTTGCAATGTTGCAACGTTTCTGCAATGTGACTGCAAGCATCTGTGCTGTACATGGGAATTCTTAAGCGGGGAGCACACACTTCTGCACAAAAGCGGGGAACACAGACTTTTGCATAACGCATAATACGTAAGCATAAGAAAACTGATTGGTCTATTTCCTTATGCACATGTGTATGGACCAATCAATTTTCTTATGCTTACGCATTATGCGTTGTGCAGAAGTGTGTGCTCCCCGCTTTACTCATAGTCCGAGATCCGGTATTAGAAATTTCTACCCTCATCTGTTATTTACGAATGATAAAAAATATATGCTAGATAACATATACATTGATACATCGCAAATAGGTTGCCGAGCTAAATCCTGACCCATCAATGTTAAATAATTAAATTTGTAATTAAATTTATTCGATCAACTTCCTCGATTGGTTATTTATAAAAATTGTGCATTAGTTGAGAGAATATACCCGAAGGAATTGGAAAAATAAAGGTTGCCTACTTTCCCCTCTGCGCAGCTGTGGAGTTGCCAGGTATAAACAGGTGAGTAAGCGTTATTAATATACCCTCATCAGTTATTTAATCAAATTATTATATCAAATGAAAGCTTATTTAATTCATAATCCAACCGTATTAGGTTGCTTTATCAAAAAGTTGATTGCATCCATGGTTGCCTAGATTTTAGATGTAAAGTTTTCAGCGCGAGCGTTGAGAGTGACAGAGAAGCGTTGCGTAATCGTACGTTGAATTCGATGTCTAGGTGTCCCAGGTTGCCGATGACGAGGTTCACATAGTGCGCTCCGTAGTTTTCGGTGTCTACGTGTATTAATACCTTGAATTCGATGTCCACGTGTCCCAGGTTGCCGATGACGGGATCCAGATAGTGCGCTTCATAGTTTTTGGTGTCCAGGTGTAATCGTACGTTGAATTCGATGTCTAGGTGTCCCAGGTTCCCGATGACGAGGTTTACATAGTGCGCTTCGTAGTTTTCGGTGTCTACGTGTATTAATACCTTGAATTCGATGTCCACGTGTCCCAGGTTGCCGATGACGGGATCCATATAGTGCGCTTCATAGTTCTCGGTGTCCAGGTGTAATCGTACGTTGAATTCGATGTCTAGGTGTCCCAGGTTGCCGATGACGAGGTCCACATAGTGCGCTTCGTAGTTTTCGGTGTCCAGGTGTAATAATACGTTGAATGCGATGTCTAGGTGTCCCAGGTTGCCGATGACGAGGTTCACATAGTGCGCTTCGTAGTTTTTGGTGTCTACGCGTATTAATAACTTTAAATCTGAATGTAGGACACGTAGATATCGAATTAGAGGTATACACGTAGACACCGAAAACTACGGAGCGCACTATGTGGATCTCGTTATCGGCAACGTGGGACACCTAGACATCGAATTCAACGTATTATTACACCTGGACACCAAAAACGATGGAGCGCACTATCTGGAACCCATCATCGGCAACCTGGAACACGTGGACATCGAATTCAAGGTATTAATACACCTGGACACCGAAAACTATGGAGCGCACTATGTGGACCTCGTTATCGGCAACGTGGGACACCTAGACATCGAATTCAACGTACGATTACACCTGGACACCGAGAACTATGAAGCGCACTATGTGGACCTCGTCATCGGCAACCTGGGACACCTAGACATCGAATTCAACGTACGATTACACCTGGACACCGAGAACTATGAAGCGCACTATATGGATCCCGTCATCGGCAACCTGGGACACGTGGACATCGAATTCAAGGTATTAATACACGTAGACACCGAAAACTACGAAGCGCACTATGTAAACCTCGTCATCGGGAACCTGGGACACCTAGACATCGAATTCAACGTACGATTACACCTGGACACCAAAAACTATGAAGCGCACTATCTGGATCCCGTCATCGGCAACCTGGGACACGTGGACATCGAATTCAAGGTATTAATACACGTAGACACCGAAAACAACGGAGCGCACTATGTGAACCTCGTCATCGGCAACCTGGGACACCTAGACATCGAATTCAACGTACGATTACGCAACGCTTCTCTGTCACTCTCAACGCTCGCGCTGAAAACTTTACATCTAAAATCTAGGCAACCATGGATGCAATCAACTTTTTGATAAAGCAACCTAATACGGTTGGATTGTGAATTAAATAAGCTTTCATTTGATATAATAATTTGATTAAATAACTGATGAGGGTATATTAATAACGCTTACTCACCTGTTTATACCTGGCAACTCCACAGCTGCGCAGAGGGGAAAGTAGGCAACCTTTATTTTTCCAATTCCTTCGGGTATATTCTCTCAACTAATGCACAATTTTTATAAATAACCAATCGAGGAAGTTGATCGAATAAATTTAATTACAAATTTAATTATTTAACATTGATGGGTCAGGATTTAGCTCGGCAACCTATTTGCGATGTATCAATGTATATGTTATCTAGCATATATTTTTTATCATTCGTAAATAACAGATGAGGGTAGAAATTTCTAATACCGGATCTTAGACCATCAGTAAGAAATGACTCGTCAAATCGACGTCAAATCGATGTCGAATCGATGAGTCATTTCGACATCGATGAGTCATTTCGACATCGAATTGTAGTATCATATTGATATCATTTCGACCTCGAATCGAGATTTTGCATATAAACGGATGTACACAGAGTTACAACAGTAAAATTGAACAAAATAGTAACAGGAGTGACTGTTATCATTCATGTCAGTTTATTTAAGATTACTCGAAAATATGTCGAAATTCAAACGAACGTTGACTTTTTTTACCCTTGCCAACGATATCGAGCTAATTTCGACGTTTAAGGGGTTAGTCTACCCTGGAGAGCAAAAAAACAGGCGAATTTTCAGGAATTAATTTCAGACAAAATATCGGTGATACATGAATGATTTTTTTTTTTCATTATCTTTATTAGGGTTTCAAGAACATGTACAAATTTTTTGGTGTAAAAAAATTTCAAAATGGCGATGAGGCACTCCTTCGCGCGTAACTATGCTTTTCAGACGGTGTACATGGTTTCTGAAATGTGGATGGTCTGAAACAAAAAAAAAAATATGGTCATTAACTATATTGTATTGTCTTCGGAATGACGGAGCTTTTTTTCTCTCCTCGTTTTTGGCGTCAAGAAAAAAATTCCTGAATTTTTCAAAAATGCAGTGAAAAATTCAGGAATTTTTTTCTTGACGCCAAAAACGAGGAGAGAAAAAAAGCTCCGTCATTCCGAAGACAATACAATATAGTTAATGACCATATTTTTTTTGTTTGTTTCAGACCATCCACATTTCAGAAACCATGTACACCGTCTGAAAAGCATAGTTGCGCGCGAAGGAGTGCCTCATCGCCATTTTGAAATTTTTTTACACCAAAAAATTTGTACATGTTCTTGAAACCCTAATAAAGATAATGAAAAAAAAAATCATTCATGTATCACCGATATTTTGTCTGAAATTAATTCCTGAAAATTCGCCTGTTTTTTTGCTCTCCAGGGTAGACTAACCCCTTAAGCTCATTTCGACGTCGTTTCGACATCGTTTCGATATCATTTCGACTTTTAATTTCTCACTGGGGTTCAGTGTTGCTACATGTCGTCAGTATGACAGGAATCATAACCTGATTCCAGTCAACTTTAACGATTAATATCTCGCGTCGCGGGGCAGAGCGACACTTTTTTCTGCCAGATTCTTTCTTTTCGTGCAAAAACGCGTCGATTGAGCATAATTTCATCGATATTTGAGGTGAGGCCCCTAAACTAAATAATTACCAGAACAATAATTATATATTTTTTAATTTTTTATTTTTATTTCCTTCCGTCTTCCTTCCTTCTGTTAAAATTAATAATGCGAATACATGAAACAAGCAAGTAAACAGAACACATCTTTTCGTGACAATAATTTGTGCGTAACTGAACGGTGTGCAACTGAACGGTGCGCATCTTTCGGTGTGCAACTGAACAGTGTGCATCTTTCGGTGTGCAACTAAACGGTGCGCATCTTTCGGTGTGCAATAACACGGTGTGCAACTGAACGGTGCGCATCTTTCAGTGTGCAACTGAACAGTGCGCAACTGAACGGTGCGCATCTTTCGGTGTGCAACTGAACAGTGTGCATCTTTCGGTGTGCAACTAAACGGTGCGCATCTTTCGGTGTGCAATAACACGGTGTGCAACTGAACGGTGCGCATCTTTCGGTGTGCAACTGAACAGTGTGCATCTTTCGGTGTGCAACTAAACGGTGCGCATCTTTCGGTGTGCAACTGAACGGTGTCCAATTGAACGGTGTCTAATTGAACCGTGTCCAATTGAACCGTGGGCAGAATATCGTGTCTATTTGCACCGTGTCCGTTTGCACCGTGTCCAATTGTACTGTGTGCAAGTGAAGGCCACTCGGCAAGAAAAGGTGTAACGGTTCATCGGAGGGGGGGACATGCGGGGGAAAAGTCACTAGGCAATTTATTAGTATTTGCAAGATCTTGTAGGACGAAAATTCCCTAGGCACTCCCTAGGAGGGTCAGAGTGGGGGAACCTCCCCAAAGTCACTCCTGGCCTCGGGCGGTTTCGAGGGGGGTCGGGGGCGGGGGGCGCGGTCCCGCGTTACCGACGGTCGGTGTGGGGGCGCTCGGAGCGGCGGTTCCGCCGTTATCGACCGATGGTCGAAGCGGTTCCGGCGTTATCGACCGAGGGGTGAAAAATCGCGATTCCTCCTCCCGAAAGGGGGAGCGTCGTCGATCGCGGCGGCGCACGCATCCGTCCGCGGCGTCGCGCGCTTCTTTCTCCCAACGGGCCGGACGCGGGTTTCCGGCCCGCCCCGGCGTATCGAGAGAGAGAGATAGACGAGACTACTCTCTTCAACCACCCGATACGTACTTTTCACAATTTATTTTTAGCACGCGTCCGAACTCGTTCGACGTAGCTCGCGTCATTTCCTCCTTTTATTTTTTTCCCGGAGAATGTGACGAGCGGTTATCACATTTCCGGAAAAGAGTGTATTCGGTAGATACCATCCACCCGATGCCTACGTTTCACAATTTATTTTTAGCGCGCGTTCGAACTCGTTCGAGGTCGCTCGCGTCATTTTCCTGATTTTATTTTTCCGGAATGATGCGGCGAGCGGTTGTCACCTTTCCGGGAAAGAGTGTATCTGGTAGATACATCCTCCGTTGAGATAACGAACGAGTATAAAGAGAATTGGCTCGCGAAAGCGCGGCAAACGTTGACGCAGACAGACAAATTTAACGAGAGAGAGAGAGAGAGAGAGAGAGAGAAAGTGGTGCGAACGGGATGAGTTACTGTTGTTTTTTCTTTTTTAAACGCGGTATGAGCGACGAGTACGTAGAACTTTGCAAACCGGCGTTCGATCCCAAAAGCAGGAAACCGATCGTGAAAAGCAGGGAACCGCTCGAGAGGAATTGCGGCAGATCGGATTTGTGGAGAGTCGACGTAACGAGATATCTGATTCGTCGGGAAATCGGAATCCCCGATCGTCAATCGAACCGGAGGTCTCTCCAATATCAAATATTTTGGAGAAGAGTAGCGGAGGATGGAGGCTGTTACTATTGACGTAGATGCGTTAGCGGCGCTGTTGTAGCATTATCGAAAGAGACAATCGTGCGACGTAAAGTGCGTCGGAACGGGAATAAATTACTGTTATTGTATTTAAACGCGGTATGAGCGACGAGTACACAGAACTGTGCAAACCGGCCTACGCGAAATTCAGGAAACCGCTCGTGAAAATCAGTGAACCGCTCGTGAGGAATGGAGATCCGTTCGCGAGGAATGGGGATCCGCAGTTCGTCGACGTAACGAGATATCTGATCCGTCGCGAAATCGGAATCGCCGATCTCCGATCGCATCGGAGGTTTCTCGATTTTTACGTATACAGTAAAATATCAGTATATAATTTATTTCGGGATGAGTATGGGAATCTAATTCCTCCATTTGATTTCGACGCGTTAACGGCGCTATTGTAGCAATAGCGATGTGTACTCGTGAATGAACAATCGCCGTTATTACTCGTCCGATGAATCCGACGGTGACCTGCGCTGTCACGAGCCCATGCCCATGTTCTCGTCCGATTCGGACGACGAATCGGTGACACTCGAAACGTCGTTATCGTCAAACGTATGTGAGTGGGTGGTGAAGGAAGACGCGCGATGGAATCTGGCGACTCATCATCTGCGGAGAGAGATCGGAGCTCGAACTGTGCGCGAGCGAGCGTGGATAGAGGCGACAATGGCAAACTCCGCTAGGGCGCGCGAATATATGCGTACACTGCCCCTCACGTATTATCATTATTATCAGACGGTATTCGGAGGAGATAAGCTATGTAGGATTCATACCTACAAGTCTCGGTGTCTTTTCAATCGAGTGAAATTCAGTTTTCCCGAGGGTGAAAGGCTCTTCTGGACGACATGCAGGAAGAGTGCGACGAATTGCTCGCCGCGGACGTCCGCGACGCGGACGGGTACCGCGCGTGGAAACGACGATGCGAGGAGTGTCTCCAACTCTTGCGGGAGAGCTGTCGTGTCGGACGCTCTGGAGGAAACACGGGAGCCGTGACCGCTCTGGTGGCTCGAATAGCGCGATTGGAAGGTTCGAGGGAGGATCTGCGTCGGCGATTCGAAGGCGCCGTAGGTGCCGGTTTGGACGGCGGGGGCGGCGGTAGCAGCAGAGGATTTTCATGGATCGAGATCGATACGGCGTTCCAAGGTCGCGTACTCACTGGCGCTGTGACGAACTCGACGTACATCGAACCCGCGCGATTTCTCGAGGATGCGAAGGGCACCGTGCTCGAAAAAGTGCAGGATAATTTGAACAGACACACGTGTCTGAAGGTCAATGTCATGTTCAACGGAGAATTCGTAGCGGACGATAAGATCGATGTGAAGAGTATCACTACGCGGAACGAACAGCTCTTCCAAGCGTCCGATCTGAGCGAGTGGTACGATAGGCGCGTGCGCGACGCGATTCTAGCGGGGTTGGAAGAATTTCAGGAACGCGACAGCGGATGGGCGTTGTCGCGAATACTGAACCTAGCGGTGAACGTTAACAAGTGTAATCCCATGCGTGTGGGATGTTGGATGGAAATACCGCGAGGTATAAGACTTAAAAAGGCGGTGGTGAACGTGTGATCGGAGAACGACACGTGTTTCGCGCGCGCAGTGGTCGCGGCTCTGTATCCCGCTCAGCGGAACGTGGAACGATGCAGCTCGTATCCCGATTACGCGACGGTGCTGAATCTCGACGGGATCAGGTTTCCCATAGATCTGAAACACATCGGAAAGTTCGAACGTCTGAATGACGTTTCGATCAATGTATTCACCACTCGGGAAGGGATTGGAAAAAAGGATAAGTACGGACGGGGCGCCGACGACAACGCGATCGTGCCTCTGCGGTTGACCAACGATAAGAAGGATAGACACGTAAATCTCTTGTATCTGCACGATACGCTACGCGGCGCCGTCAACAGTGGTCATTTCGCCTGGATAAAGAATCTGTCGCGATTGGTGAATTCGCAATTGACCGTGAGCCGCTGTGCGAAGCACGTTTGCGATCGGTAAGTGAAAAAAAAACAAATTAGGAATAAGGAAACAACGAGACATATACATATATACATTGTAATCGCACATTAATTCGCAGATGTCTACACTATTTCTATACGCGCGAAAAGTTGGCCGCTCACAGCGTCGATTGCAGCCGAATGAACGACTGCGCCATCGTTCTTCCGAACGAGGACGACAAGTGGCTGTCGTTCGACCATTACGACAGAAAGGAGCGACTCCCCTTCGTGGTGTACGCGGATCTGGAGTGTCTTCTCGAACAACGGGAGAGGGAGAATGCCGAAGGGGGTGCGAGAACGGAAAGATACGCGTATCAGCGTCACGTACCATTCAGCCTGGGCTATTATCTGTGCTGCACCTACGACGATACCGTATCCACGTACAGATATCGTCGCGGCGAGGATTGAGTTTCATGGTTCGTGAACGAGCTTCGCACTCTCCCACGTCGCGCTAAGATTAAATTCTCCACCAATATAGCTATGGTAGAACTTACGGAGGACGAGAAACGCGAATTTCAGGGCGCGACGCATTGTCACGTGTGTCGGAAAGCGTTCCAACCGGAGGACAAACGCATGCGAGATCATTGTCATCTAAACGGACGTTACAGAGGTCCGGCGCATGTTCGTTGCAATCTGAATTACAGAAACGTGTATGTAATTCCTGTGTTCTTCCACAATCTGTCGGGTTACGACGCGCATTTTATCATCGAGAAAATCGCGAACGATTTCGAGGGCGGGGTCGAGCTCCTGCCGCTCACGAAGGAAACTTACATATCGTTCTCGAAGACCGTTAGGGAGACGCAGACGGACGGGAGATGGGATCGGTACGTGAAGCTTCGATTCGTGGACTCGTACAAATTTTTAGCCGCGAGTATCGAAACCCTGGCGTCCTATCTGAGCAAGGAAAAGCTGAAAATAACGCGTTCGGAGTACGCGGACCTGAGCACGGAGGATCTCGATCTGCTCACTCGCAAGGGAGTGTTTCCGTACGAGTACGTCGACAGCGTGGACAAGTTGCGGGAGACCGAGCTTCCGCCGCGCGAGGTATTTTACAGTTCCCTGACCGACGAGACCGCGAGCGAGAACGACTACGAGCACGCGACGAGGGTCTGGCGGCGTTTTCGCGTGCGAGATCTCGGGGAGTACAGCGATCTCTATCTCAAGACCGACGTGCTTCTTCTGGCGGATATCTTTGAAAATTTTCGGGACACGTGTATGGCGAGTTACGGGCTCGATCCCGCGTACTATTATACATTGCCGGGGTACACGTGGGACGCCATGCTGAGATACACCGGCGTGCGTTTCGAGCTGCTCACCGACATAGACATTGTGCTGTTCGTGGAACGCGGAATACGCGGCGGCCTCAGTCAATGTTCGCTCAGGTACGCGCGAGCCAACAACAGGCACGTGCCGACGTACGACTCGTCCCAGCCCACTACGTATCTCATGTATTACGACGTGAACAATCTGTACGGCTGGGCTATGTGCGAATCGCTCCCGTACGCGAATTTCCAGTGGCTCGACGACTCTGAGAGTTTTGACGTGACGACCGTGCCGCCGAACAGCGATGTCGGCTACATTCTGGAGGTGGATCTCGAGTATCCGCGGGACCTGCACGACGTCCACGCGGACCTGCCGTTGTGCCCGACGCGCGACAAACCGCCCGATAAGCGGCAGGAGAAATTGCTCGCTACGCTCCACGACAAATCGCGCTACGTGATGCACTATCGAAATCTGCAGCAATGTCTGCGACTCGGTTTGCGTCTGACGCGCGTTCATCGCGTTCTGCGATTCACCCAGTCACCTTGGCTTCGTGGCTACATCGAGCTGAACACGACGTTCAGGACGCGCGCGAGCAACGAGTTCGAGCGGAACATGTACAAACTCATAAACAATGCCGTCTTCGGCAAAACGATGGAGAACGTGCGCGATCACGTGGACGTGCGTCTCGTGACGCGATGGGACGGCAGGTACGGCGCGGAGGCGATGATCGCCAGGCCGAACTTTCACAGCAGAAGCGTCTTCTCGGAGAATCTGGTCGCGATCGAGCTGCGAAGGCTCGAGGTAAAATTCAACAAGCCGGTCTACGTGGGTATGTGCATTCTCGAGATATCCAAAACGCGCCTCTACGAGTTTCACTACGAGTACATGGTGCCGCTCTATCGCGACCGGTGTCGAATTCTTTACACGGACACCGACAGTCTGATCTATTCGCTGGAGTGCGAAGACGCGTACGAGCGTATGAGACGCGACCTAGACAGGTTCGACACGAGCGATTACGCGGAGAATAATGCGCACGGTATGCCGCGCGTCAACAAGAAAGTGCCCGGTTTGATGAAGGACGAGAACAATGGCGCCATCATGACGGAGTTCGTGGGCCTCCGTGCGAAGATGTACGCTTACAAGGTACTCGGACGCGACGACACCAAGAGAATAAAGGGCGTCAAGAGAAACGTAGTCGCGAAGAGGATCACGTTTGAGGATTATGTGGCGTGCCTGCGAAACGCGCGCGAGCTGAAGACGCGCCAGTCGTGCATACGCTCGTGCTTGCACGACGTTTACACCGTGTCGGAGTAGAAACTTGCTCTTAGTCCGCACGACGACAAGCGATGCGTGAGGTTGGACAGCGTGGAAACGCTTCTGTGGGGACATTACGGAATACCGTAACAATATCATACGCTCTTTAAAGATTGTTTTATCATAAAAAATAAATGCGTAGAAAAAATACGAATGAATGTGTGTATACTTTTTATTGATAATAAAGTACACGTTGTGTGTGTCTAATCATTTCTGTTACAATACAGATGCCTTATCTATCCACGAATTGTGCGAACTGTCCATTCCTAGCCACTTCACGTAGACTCGATTGCCGCGCTTACGCAGGACCTTTTCCACGAGTTAGACGTCGGGATTGGAGACGCGCAGCAACTCCTGCTCGTAGAATCCTCCGGCTATCGCTTCTCCGCGAATGTCTTTCAGCAGATACGTAACGGGATTGGTCCTTTGCACTTTAGCTACGTGAAAGATCTCGGTGGTCCAATTGGGTGTGTAACCCTTTTCGAAGATTGTTTTGAATTTGCTCACGCGCACCGGATCGTCGACTCGAAATCTCGCTGGCGCGGCGATCTTCGCGCGACTGTACACCGTGCGCAGCAGTCTTTCGGCGACGGTGGGCGTCACGTTCGCCGGACGCATTCCGATCGTTCTGTGTCTGCGACGATTGTAATTCGACAGGAGGCTCGGCAGCGAGTCGATCCATCTGTACCATCCCTGAAGCGTGAAGAGCTTCCACATGTCGTTTTTCAACGTGCGATTGAATCTCTCCACCACCGACGCCTTCATCACCGAATACGTGGAGTAGTGATTCACCTTGCGCGCGTCGAGAATCCCGCGCATGTCGGCGTTGTAGAATTCCTTTTCCTTGTCCGTTTGCAGATTCCCGGGGCATCGCGAGTCCTTGCGAAAGATCTTTCGGAGTGCCGTCGCGACCTCCTTTCCGCTCTTGGTCTTGAGCGGGATCGACCCGCGTTTTGGCGCGAATAGGGACGCATCTCGACCACGTCGGCCTGCCACAGGTCGTCGTAACCGCGCACCACGACGCGGCGACGGGGAAAGTTTTTCCTCGCCGACGCGTGCAATTCCTCCACGAGTCTTCGTTTCTCCGCGCTCATTGCTTAATAAGAGGTATAATAGTCTTAATTGCGATGATTTCAACCTCGTGCTTGTCCACTATTTTTCACAGTTACGAACTGGCTTCTGAATTCTCTTATCAGATCTATGAAATTCTTTTTTACCTCAGCGATCGCTCCCTCGACGTAGCTCATGTTCGTCGCGTCGGTGCCGTCCTCCGGCGCGGCTACCCGCCGTATCTTGCGCTCCGACGCGTCGTAGGAATCCTCGTCGCGTGCGAGAAACGCGTCGTGTCGCAACGTTACGATTTCGTCTCTCAAACCTTGGGTCGCGTTTGTCACGACGCTCTGCTGAAGCCGTTCGATCGCGCCCTCTACGTAGCTCTTGTTCGTCGCGTCGGTGCCGATCTCCGGCGCTGCTACCCCTCGTATTTTGCGCTCCCTCGCATCGTAGGAATCCTCGTCGCGTGCGAGAAGCGCGTCGTTCCTCAGCGTCGCGATTCCGCCTCTCAATTCCTCGGTCGCGTCGCTCTTCTTGATCTCCTCGATCACGACGCTCTTGAGGTGCCCGATCGCGCCCTCTACGTAGCTCTTGTTTGTCGCGTCGGTGCCGATCTCCGGCGCGGCTACCCGCCGTATCTTGCGCTTCCTAGCGTCGTAGGAATCCTCGCTCACGAGGAGCGCGTTGTTGCGCGTGTAATTGCGCAGGGATTCGATCGAGGAGCGTAATCTCACCGTGGACGCACCGTCGATTCCGTCGCCGTTGCTCCGGTTTGTCAAAGACATGCCGAATTTGTTCACGGACATCGCGCGCGCGGGGAGGCGCTGGGGAGCGCGCCGCGATTCGTACTGACGTCGCGATCCGCGCGACCGATCAATTTATGACGATACCGGCCTCGCGAAGTTCCTCGATTATCGACAGAATCTCGTTGTCGTGAGCGTCGTTGCCGGCCCGACGAGAAGCGTCCAGCAGTCGAAGTCGATCGACCAGCTCGTTGGGATCGTCCCAGTGAACGTAATCGATCGCGTTGTCGGTCAGTCGCATGGCCGACGGTAGTCCGGCACCCTTTGTAGTGCCAACTTTGTGAGACGGGAGTAACAGCGGCGCTATTATATTTTTGTACTTGTGTCCCTTGTTACCCATGACAGGCTTGCCGGCGCTGCGACCGCGTTTGTGAGCGCTGGTAGCGAAAAGTATACTCCTGTACGTTCGTTTGTCTCTGTCCGTATAGGCGCTAGCGTCGGGAGCTCGCATGAAGATCAACTCGTACAGACCGCGCGTGCCCTTGTACCGCACACCGTCGATGATCACGGAGTCATCCGCGGCAACGTCGAATCGCTTGTTGCCCAACATCGTGCCGGTCTCGCCGAGATACACTCCGTAGACGTTGTCGATGTCCTTTTTTCTCTCGCCGCTCAGAAGAGCGCCCACGTATTTCCGGCCTAACGGTCCTAGTTGGCTGTGCAGAAAGTCGCGACCTTCCGCCGTACTGAGAGACTCTCTGACGGACGCGTCCAGCGCGGGAGGTGGACTCGTCGAGAAGCCTTCACTGGCGCACAGTACAATTGCGCACGTTGCAATTGCGCACAGTACTATTGGATACATAAAGTCGCGCACCGTACGATTAGACACGTTTCAATTGCGCACAGTTCGTTTGGACACATTTCATTGGCGCACAGTTCAATTGGACACCGTTGCTTTTGGACACAACAAATATTATTAACTTATTTATATAAATAAATATAAACGTATGTTGCATTGGACACGGTTCTTTTGCGCACTATACAATCGCGCACCGTACAATCGCGCACCGTTTAATCGCGCACCGTACAATCGCGCACCGTACAATCGCGCACCGTACAATCGCGCACCGTACAATCGCGCACCGTTCAATCGCGCACCGTACAATCGCGCACCGTACAATCGCGCACCGTACAATCGCGCACCGTACAATCGCGCACCGTACAATCGCGCACCGTACAATCGCGCACCGTACAATCGCGCACCGTACATTCGCGCACCGTACATTCGCGCACCGTACAATCGCGCACCTTACAATCGCGCACCGTACAATCCCGACGTCTTCCACGAGGAGAAGTCGGCTCAATCGGTTATCTGACACAAAGTAAACACTGTGGTCAGGTCGGCGTCAATGTAGCGTCGACGATAGGAGAATTCGTCACGCAGACGTCTTCTTCAAGACGAAGTATAATGTACGCGTTGACAGACACCTAGTACACGCTAAAATGGGGTCGGCGTCAAAGCCACTATTCGGGAAAACGAAATTAGTACGTAGACACCTTCCCCGAGAACAAGACCCGGAATCACGTCTACCAGATTCCTAGAGCCAGCCCTGTAAGGTCGGCGTCTTATATAACATATCAAAGTACATGCGTGGGCGGGGAGGGCTTCGCCCCCCCCTGCACCCCCCCATTGTGTGAGTAAACCTAGGGGTGCAGGCGGGGGGGGGCTCTGCCCCCCCCCCCCGCCCCCCCCATGGACACGCCTTCGGCGTGCCCGAGTAGGAAATTTATTTCGCTTTAAGCGTGAGCGGGGGGGGCTTCGCCCCCCCTGCACCCCCCCATGCACGTGAGTCTCACTTTATAAATTATAACTTACAAAGCGAGATTCACGTGCGCAGATTGTACGGTGCGCGATTGTACGGTGCGCGATTGTACGGTGCGCGATTGTACGGTGCGCGATTGTACGGTGCGCGATTGTACGGTGCGCGATTGTACGGTGCGCGATTGTACGGTGCGCGATTGTACGGTGCGCGATTGTACGGTGCGCGATTGTACGGTGCGCGATTGTACGGTGCGCGATTGTACGGTGCGCGATTGAACGGTGCGCGATTGTACGGTGCGCGATTGTACGGTGCGCGATTGTACAGTGCGCAAAAGAACCGTGTCCAATGCAACATACGTTTATTTATATAAATAAGTTAATAATATTTGTTGTGTCCAAAAGCAACGGTGTCCAATTGAACTGTGCGCCAATGAAATGTGTCCAAACGAACTGTGCGCAATTGAAACGTGTCTAATCGTACGGTGCGCGACTTTATGTGTCCAATAGTACTGTGCGCCATTGCAACGTGCGCAATAGTACTGTGCGCCAATGAACCTCTCCCGACTCGTCGTCTCCGAGACGGTCTCGCGTTCCATGGGCAAAAACCGGACCGAATCGGCGTGGATCGGCGTGGAGCTCGTCATCGTCGCCGTCGTCGCGGGTGCCGAACTTAATCGTGCCTGACGCGACTCCCTTTTCCCCCCAGTCGTCGTTGTCCTGATTGGCGTAAATACGTCGTCGTCCTCCTCGTATTCGCGCTCCAGGTCGGCGCCAGCGTCGTCGTCGTCGTCGTCGTCGTCACCGTTCTCGCTATCCTTCTTCGCCCTCTTTGTCATTTTCATTTTTTTCGCGAGCGTAAAGCCGTCATCGTCGTCGTCGTCGTCGTCGCCGCCGATCTTGCCCGGCACTTTACCCCTACGTTCCACATTTTCGGCGAGTCGTTTCACAGGTTCGACGATGGGTTCGTATCTCTTTTCCAGAGCGATCTCGCTCTCCATTTTTTCAGCCCTGAGAGCGGCGTACTTTCTGCGAATCGAGGCGCGCGTTTTGGCTATCTCTCGCGCGGTCCTCTCTCCCGCGACCGCGCTCATGCTCGCGTCGTTCGGCGAAGCGCACTGATCGGCTCTACAGCACGGCGAAATCGTGGAACCCCCGTCTGTACCGTCCGCCACGCAACGCGCTGTCCTTGTCTATCACGGCAAACCCGTAGGTTCGTCGCCAACACTCGCGACAAAAGGCGCGAAACTCGTCGTACGACATATCGATGTTCACGTGATCGTCGTACACGTGTCGCAGATTGGTGCCGTCCTGTCTGAACAGAATCAACAGATTTGCGTTATCGCGCACGAGATGTTTCGGTATTTTAGCATACGTCTGACAGAGATAGAAGCAATCGATATTCGAATGTCGACCCATAGAAAAGTACTCCCTCATTCTGTCCTGCTTGTCGCAGGCCACGTCGTCGAAGACGAAGACCGAGTCGGAAAGCGCCTCGTCGGGCGGAACGACGTCGCGATTGTCGGAAAACGCGTGATAGCCGATCTCGTCCATAGGCTCGAACAATCGTTCGAGGTATCGATACTTCGGTTGTTGCAGAGATTTCGAGTACACGTATACGTTCTTGAAACGAAGACCGTGCGGTTGCTCCAGCAGACTCACCAGAACGTTCGTCTTACCGCAATTGGAGGGGCCGCAAATGATGCAGCGTACGACGTTCGGCAGGAGAGGACCGTGCCTGCGCGATTCTCCGTTTTCTCTCTCGGTCGCGCCCGACCTCGTCAGCGTTTTGCGATCCAAATTCGAGACTCCTATCGTCACCGACTGTCGCACGAATCGCATTTTTTGCCCTCTCTCTCTCTCTCGCTCTCAGTCTTTTTCCACAGGCGCGCGCGCTCGCTCGATTCGTTCGCCATAAGCTCCCCCTATCGCTGAGGAGAGGAACACGGACGTCGTTTCGTCGCGCGTGCGCAAACACCTCGCGCGCAGGTATAAGTAGCGCGGCGTGTCGCCGAAATACGTACAAAGTGATCCAAAAAAGAAAAGCAACACGAGTCGTTCGCGCGCATCGAGATGTTTCCCGTCCTACTGACTGACAGGCGCGATATTCTCAAACTAACCGCCGAGGAGCTGGAATTCGTTCCGAAAATCGTTCTGCTGCGTAATTTTGAGAGATACGTGGAACTGTTGTGGAACCGATTGCCGGAACATATAAAAGCGGATCCAGAGGTGCGGAGATATCGCGCGTGTTTGGAACATTACAATCGTCCGTGCCAGCGAACGCACATAGACGGTCCACCGCCGCTCGTCAAGGACTGCTACGAGTGCAACCGCGCGCTCACTCTGAACGGTGAATCGTCGACTTCCCGCAATAGGAAGAGAAACAACTCTCCCGCAACCGCGACCGAATGCGCCGCGTGTGCGGCTCCGGTCTGCTCGATCGCGCGATAAACGCTCTTCCCTTCGAGCTGCATATACCCGGCTATCAGTTCTGCGGACCCGGCACGCGTCTAGCGAAGAGACTAGCGCGCGGCGACAAAGGCATCAATCCGTTGGACGCGGCGTGTCGAGAGCACGACGTCGCGTACTCGCGAAGCGGCGAGCTCGCCGAACGACACGTCGCCGATCGATCGCTCGCCGAGAGAGCGCGCGAGCGCGTCACCGCGAGGGACTCGACGGTCGGTGAGAGACTCGCCGCGGCGGCCGTATGGGCGGCTATGAAGGCGAAGACGAAACTGGGCATGGGTATGGAAAAACGAAAATACAAGCGGAGGAAAGGAACGCGATCGAGGAGAAACGCGAGGAAGAGCGGGAAGAAGAGACGGAGGATACTTCCGACGGCGAAACGCGGCGGCTTCCTGCCTTTTCTGCCGATGTTGGGCGCGCTCGGTTTCTTGATCGGTGGCGCGGCAGGTGTGGCCAAAGCGGTGAGCGCCGGCAAAGCGGCGCAACGACAACTCGACGAATTGCAGCGACACAATCGCGCGATGGAGGGTCGCGGGTTGTACCTCGCGCCGTATACGAAGCGCGGGAGTGGTGCGAGGAGAATCGGTGAAAAAAACAATTTCGCGGAAGAAGGCGACGTTAGCGCTTCTACCGCCGTACGGCGTCACGACGAACGAGCAGCTCGATCGATCGGCGCGTCGCCTGCGCGTGCCGTTCTTCCGTGGGGTGTTCATGCGCGACGCTCTGCCGACGAGGGTGCGATACGCGGAGTGCGGCATCGTGAATCTCGATGACGCGACGAGTCCGGGCACGCATTGGGTCGCTTACGCGAAGAAAGGGAACGCCGCGATCTATTTCGACGCGTTCGGAAATCTCCGTCCGCCGAGGGATATCGCGCGATATCTCAGCGAAAGCGCGATCGTGACGTACAATCGTCGCGCGTTTCAGACGTTCGACCAGCGAATCTGCGGACAGTTGTGCCTGCGATTTCTTCGCGAGATTGATTGGGGGAGTTGCGGTGGACGATCGACGTTCTCCCGCGATGTCGCTGACGCTCACGTTAACCGGAACCAGTAGCGTTCTCACGGCGAGTCACTTTCCCGCTTTGGATCTGAGCGACGACGAGTACAAGCTGGGTTTGACGACTTTTGAGACGTACAATTCGATACCGAACGTTACGTCGGCGAACAATCGATTCTACTTCGGCCAGGACGACCGGAAGATCGTCATTCCGGAAGGGTCGTACGAGCTGCGAGCCGTGAGCAGATATCTGCGCGCCGCTCTTCTTCATCGCGAACGTCGAGCCCGTGAGAGAGAAAAAATGAAGGAGAAAGAAGCGGGAAAACTGCAGGCCGATGGCGGCGCTGGGCGGGTAAGAGAAGAAAATCGGACGAACAAGGACGACGACGAGGACGGTTACCGCATATACGACGATGACGACGACGACGACGACGACGACGACGGCAAGGACAACGGCGATAGAACGATACTCGCTCTTCGCGCCAACGAGAATACCATGAGGAGCGAGATAAAGTGCGCCTACAGAGTGAATTTTACAAAACCCAACAGCATCGGTTCTCTTTTGGGTTTCTCGAGCGATCGTATCCTAAAACCGAACAAATGGTACGTTTCCGACAGACCCGTTGACGTCATGAGTGTGAACATAATTCGCATCGAATGCAGCATCACCGCGGGAGCGTACAGCAACGGACGCTCGGTGCACGCGATCCACGAATTCGCGCCGAAAGTGCCACCGGGATATAAACTGTCGGAGACTCCGACGCAGATCATTTACCTCCCGGTCGTGCGCGCGAAGCGTCACCGATATCACCGGTGCGAGTCGTGGATCAGAACGATCGGCTGATCGACTTTCGCGGCGAGGAGATAACGATCAGACTGCACGTACGTCGTCGCAATTAGTGCGTGTGTGTGCGCGTGTCTCCGCAGCCTTAAGAGAGAGAGAGAGAGAGAGAGAGAGAGAGAGCGAGAGGGATGCTCGTTCTGAACGGATCGGGCGCGAATTGCACGAACGAGCGAGCCAGGTCGTTCCACGACGAGATCGGAAGCGAAGGGAAGAGAAGAGCCGTTCTCAGCAGCGCCAACGTAAAGTTTCTGCGATCGCTGGGTCTCGCCGTGAGAAAATCCCCACCGTCGCGTTGTTTCCGTATCGAGAGAAAAGACCATGGCGGTCGACATACTGAGTATCGGCGGTGAGCCGGTCTTCGACGAGCGCATCGTCGGAATCGAGTTTCACACGTATAACCCGTACGTCAACACGACGTTCGGGTACAACGACGAGATACGAATACCCATACAGCAGCAGGATCTGTACACGCTGCCGAGCGACAGTTTTCTGTACATCGAGGGACGTCTCTACGACGACGGTGCGACGACGACGACGTCGGAGGGGAGGGATGACCAAAGGCAATACGCGAAATTGGTCAACAACTGCGTCGGGTTTATGTTCGAAGAAATTCGCTTAGAGCTCAACGGCGTGGAGATCGATCGGTGTAGAAACGTCGGAACAACCACCACGATGAAGAACTTCGTGTCGCTGACCGTCGAACGAGTCAGGAGACTGCAGAACGCTGGATGGAGTTATCCGACGGACGATTCGAATGTGAACAGCGCATCCCGTGATTTCAATTTTTGCGTAGAATTGAAGGATCTGCTGGGTTTCTGCGAGGACTACAGACGCCTGTTGATGAACGTGAAACAGGAGCTTGTCCTGGTACGCGCTCGTAACGACGTCAATTGCGTCGTAGATCCGAAAAAGATCGTGCCGAGAGATCCAGCCAAGGATCCTAAAATTACGCTACTGAAGGTGCAATGGCGTATGCCGCACGTGTTGTTGAACGACGTGACTAAATTGTCGCTATTGCGAACGTTGGAGAGCGGACGATTTCTGAGCGCGGCCTTTCGCTTTTGGGATATGTACATATGGCCCGAGCTGCAGAGCACGACCAAGCATTCGTGGGCCGTGAAAGCCGCGCCGCAGTTGGAGAAGCCGCGATACGTCATATTCGCGCTGCAGACCGGGCGGCTAAACGAATTCACGGAGGACGCTTCGAGATTCGATCATTGCGCGCTCACCAATGTGAAATTGTATCTCAACTCGGAATTCTATCCCTACGACAACGTGAACGTGGATTTCGAAAGCGGCAGGTTCGCCGTGCTGTACGAGATGTACGCAAAATTTCGAAGAGCGTACTACGGGGACAATTGCGACGACGCACTCCTCTCCCCGCGCGAATTCGCGCGGGTAGCTCCGCTCGTGGTGATCGACTGTTCCCGTCAGAACGAATCGGTGAAGAGCGCCACGGTGGACGTGCGCATCGAGTTCGAATGCAGAGATAACGTTCCACCGAAAACCACCGCCTTTTGTCTCATCGTTCACGATCGCGTCATCGAGTACAGTCCGCTGACCAATGTGGTGCGCAAAATTTTCTAACGGAAGATGCGATTGTGGGATACCACCCCCCGGAAACGGGAAATATATAAATACGGGGATCCTTCGATCGTTCCTCAGATCCCGTCAGGAACCGAGTGGTGTAAGTTCGAATATATTTTTTTCCAACGCACGCCGACTCAATGGCCGCAGCAGCAGCAACGACGACGACGACGACGACGATCTTCGTCGACCTGCAGGGATTCGTGGTGGGCGAGAGATTCGTCGCGAAGGAGGTGGCCGTGCTCCGAAGCGAGACGCGCGAACTCGCGCATCACGTGTTTCGCGCGCCGATGAGGTGGGACTTGCTTACGAGTGCTGAAAAAGCAAGGGCCAACTGGTTGATAACAAACCATCACGGCATCCGTTGGGAGGACGGTGATGTGGACTATCGCCGAGCCAGGTTGATTATTCGACGCGCGGTGTGCGACGACCTGGGCGAGAGAGGAGAAACGCCCGGCGCGCGAATCTACGTGAAAGGGCTCGAGAAGAAGAGGTGGTTGGAGGAGATTCTCGGAGACGCCGTTCGCGACGTCGACGCGACGATCGTGACCATCGACGACGAGTACGACGACATCGATCGGCTGGAGTTTCTTCGCGCCGATCACACTTTTCGCTGCGGACGTCATCAACGGTGCTGCGCGATGAAGAACGTGTTCAAGTTGCGCGGCTGGTGGAACGAGCGACACGAGTTTCTGTCCAGCATCGTTAGCGACTTATCTTTTTCCCAGGTGCATGATTCCACGGATTAAATATTATAGATGTGCATCCATATCCTATATATATTTTATTCAATGATAAAAAACTGATGCAAAATCGACGTTGTTCCTTATCTATTAGTATATAATTTTAACAAATAACGAAAAAAAATTCACGCTCAATGAAGCAAATAGCTAAAACAATTAAAAAAGGCCAAATTTCGAGCAATAATAGGTGTTGAAATTTTATATATTTCCAAAATACAATAATAAACGAATTGGTTTACGTTTCGGCCATACTTGGCCTTCTTCAGAACCGCAATTTCATAAATACGTCGAATTAACAAATAAAGGAATCGGATACTATCCGGCGCTACGATTTATTGTCAAAGTTAGTCAAATTAAAAGCTAAATCGGTCGTCCAATAAGTTGCAATGCTTATGTGCGTCCATGAGGTTGGTGCAAACGAAAGTCATTGTCGCCAGACCCTCTTACAAGGGAACGGTCGGGGGTGTCCGAGACCGATTTGGATAAGCTTTGGCTATGTTGTAGAGCATCAAAATATATTAGACACGTATTTTTTTTTTGCGGCGTATCTCGACGTTTATTGGTTGAAAAAATCCCTAAAAAATAACGACCGATTTGGATGCCCTTTGGATATGTTGTTGAGCATCAAAAAACATTAGAGACGTGTTTTTTTTTAGCTGCGTATCTCGACGTTTAGGGGTTGAAACAACTTTTTTTTAGCTGCGTATCTCGACGTTTAGGGGTTGAAACAACTCCTTGAAAATAACGACCGATTTGGATGCGCTTTGGATATGTTGTAGAGCATCAAAAAACATTAGACACGTGTTTATTTTTAGCTGCGTATCTCGACGTTTAGGGGTTGAAACAACCCCTCGAAAATAACGGATTTTAGTTTTTAGCGAATATCTTCGAAAATATAAGGCGTAACGACAAAACATTTGAACGAAATGTTTATGGTTTTTTGTGCTCTTTACAATGGCGTAATCAGATTTTTAAAATTTGTCACATTTTTTAATTTAACCCCACCCTCACCTATTATTTTTGCCAAATATAACAATTTTTCCAACGCAAATTTAAGAGCGTCAAATGCCAAATACATCCATGTGTATTTTTATTATGATACCATTATTAGATTTTTGGCAAGACGAGATGATATGTGGTATAGGCGTCGCGCTGTAGGTAGGTGTTGCGTTATTTCTGTTCAAGTTGCGCCGTACGCTTAAAAATTTCCATTTCAACTCCGGGATGACCGAAAGCGCTGATGCGAAGGTCAGCACTAGGCGCTGACAGCGAGGAGTTAGCACGAAAATAAATAAGCAGGAAGTCCGGAAGGTTATATGTATGCAGAAATTCTTTCTAATTTTTCCATTCTACTACCACCTTCACTAATTTGGCTCTCCCATCGTGCTAGTTGTCGTATTGATGTAACTTTTTTGTACCTTTGTTTAACTCCTTCAAGCGATCTTCCTCTTGTTTTACCACTCCTCCAGTATTCCACAGCTTGCCTTTTATAGTCACTTGATATTGTTGCCTCAACAGAGCTGCAAGCTAACTTCTTCCGGAAGATATACTTTACCATGATCTTCCTCAAATAAATCAACTCTTTCCGGTTCTGGAATCTCATATATATCATAAAAACCTAAAGTTTCTTCCTCTTCTACGTCAAATTCTTGGTTTTGTATGTCAAGCAGTATACGTTCAATGTTTTCTTTTACTTTTTCTTCCTCCGAAGTTGTCGGACTTGGTGAATAGTTGAAAGCAGTGAAAGTTGCAGAAAGTAGCATTATTACATTGTATGGATTAAACTTCATTCTGAAAGATATTAAAATTAAATATTTGTCTCGAACTTTAATTATATAAATAAATACGCACTTTATAATTAATGGAGTGGTCTTTGTTAGGTTTGATACCGTCTCTTTCCAATTTGCGACTGCCCGCCCGATACAATTCGGCGGTATTTATAATGTCGGAGTCGACATTCCGTTGCTAGTCCAGGACTCTCGAAATAGCCTTGCGCTGGCCTTCGCATCAGCGCTTTCGGTCATCCCGGAGTTGAAATGGAAATTTTTAAGTGTACGGCGCAACTTGAACAGAAATAACGCAACACCTACCTACAGCGCGACGCCTATACCACATACCATCTCGTCTTGCCAAAAATCTAATAATGGTATCATAATAAAAATACACATGGATGTATTTGGCATTTGACGCTCTTAAATTTGCGTTGGAAAAATTGTTATATTTGGCAAAAATAATAGGTGAGGGTGGGGTTAAATTAAAAAATGTGACAAATTTTAAAAATCTGATTACGCCATTGTAAAGAGCACAAAAAACCATAAACATTTCGTTCAAATGTTTTGTCGTTACGCCTTATATTTTCGAAGATATTCGCTAAAAACTAAAATCCGTTATTTTCGAGGGGATTGTTTCAACCCCTAAACGTCGAGATACGCAGCTAAAAATAAACACGTGTCTAATGTTTTTTTGATGCTCTACAACATATCCAAAGCGCATCCAAATCGGTCGTTATTTTCAAGGAGTTGTTTCAACCCCTAAACGTCGAGATACGCAGCTAAAAAAAAGTTGTTTCAACCCCTAAACGTCGAGATACGCAGCTAAAAAAAAACACGTCTCTAATGTTTTTTGATGCTCAACAACATATCCAAAGGGCATCCAAATCGGTCGTTATTTTTTAGGGATTTTTTCAACCAATAAACGTCGAGATACGCCGCAAAAAAAAAATACGTGTCTAATATATTTTGATGCTCTACAACATAGCCAAAGCTTATCCAAATCGGTCTCGGACACCCCCGACCGTTCCCTTGTTAGTGGCAACTAAATCAAATTTTAAAATTCGGTCGGAACACGTGAATTTAATAATTAAATTTGACTCGTAAAAGTGGACTTACATAAGCGGTCGGTACCAACAAGAACGTTCTCTATACACTAATTTAATTGATTTATTATTACAGGATCTACTCGTAATTCTTTCCCGAAATATCTGTTTATTCCAAATTTCGCAGTTCTTATTGTGCATCTATTTTGTAAGTAATAGCAATAGTCTAATACAGGTGAAAAATCTTTCGCTAAAACATGTCTTTCTAACATCATAATACTTTGCTTAATTGAAAGAGTTCTACATATTTGACTTAAGACTTCTTTAGCGGCATGCACGCATTTTATAATGTGCCCGTTGCCAGATTCAAATGGATAACAAGAATGTGACCAAAGTGGCCCCCAATCAGCAACACTCTGTGAAAGGTGACTGACTTGATGGACATTAAAAGACATTGCACTCTCTCCATAATAATATTGTGTTAAGGCAACAAATCTTCTTAAAGTTTATCTGCTCTACGTAATTCAGCGTCACTAATGGAAGGTTTTAATAACAAATAATACCCTTCTACTAATAAAGATCAGTGCTGCACATAATTTTGAAAATTAGGTAATTGTGATAATACAGGCAAACTATAGAATAACAGCCAATTTTCCCACTCTGCAGCATTCCAGTATTTACGATGGTAGATCGATCGCGATAATCGAACGAGTTTAGTTGGCACCTTGAAGGCTTTTATTTGCTTATCAATAATATCTATGTAAGAATTTGAAATTGAGTATGGCATATTTGATGAATCGAGCCAATATGCGAATTGTTTTGCAATAGCCAAATCCATGCAATGCATAGGGTCTGGTACAAAACCATCGATGATATCAAACTCTCTTAAATTCAATAATGGTGAAGCCTTCTTAATACCGAAAACCGATGTATTTGTATTTATTGTTTCTTGAATATGCTGTAGAGTTTGTTCGGCTGTTCTTCTGGCTGGAATTTCATTGAGTAAAGTGTATTTTACACTTGTGCCTTTATTGTAACGAACTGGTACTCCTGGATGGAGACACCAGTTACATCCATAGTACCCGTTAAACTGAGTTGCACCTTGCATTGTTGGCCGTGCTACAGCATCAACACAACAGCACAAGGCATATAAGTGAATTCGTCTTATTTCGTTATTGATATTACAAACTATTCCATTTGTTGTCAAACTGTTCATGCTGTCAACAAAAGGACGTAAAAAATAAATCATGTTCGGGTTATCATAACCAAACCATAAGGAATATACTATTGATTTTTGATTACGCACATGCATTGATACTTCATTAGGAATTATTTGGATTGGCCATATAGAAAATTTGGCGCTCTTGAAAATAGGCGACCCATCATTATTAAAAATTACTGTTAAGTAAGATTTTTTATGATTATCTGGCAGTGACGCAATAAACTCTTTATACTTTCGGCCATCGTAAATGTCTTGCAAGTTGTTATCAATTACTTGTTCTCGTTCGGCGATAACTGTAGTATAATAATAATCAGAGTTACTCTCTATGATGCTTTGGATTTCATCTGTTATATCTAATGTGACAAAAAAATCACGGTAACATGAGTCTTTTACATTAATTTCTTCTTCGCAAACCTGACAAAAAATTATATGATTGTTCTTACAAAATTCACCTATATGTGTTTTGCATGTTGGGCAAACTGCATGGTATTTTATTCCTTCTCCTGGATAAAATAATTTATCTATCATATACCGTGTATCTGGAATAAAAGATGTAGCGACAAAAGTGTTTAACATTTTACAAAGATCTGCTGTAGCCAAACTTGATAAACCGTACTCTGACGAAAATTTTAAAATCGCTAACAATATTTCGGCTTTATTTACAACAAAATTTATATTGATAGTTTCATTTGTATCATCTTCCTGCAACATTTGTATTAATCTCGTAAACCGTTGCGGAATGTTATGACTATCATTTAAAACTTCATTATAACTTTCATCCTCTTCACTGCTGTTAAAAATTTCATCATCAATATTATTCGAAAACAATGAGTCCTACAGAACCATATATTATCTTCAATTACAAGTAATTTTGATTAATCTAAAAAAAATAAGAGTATACAGGGTGTCCGATAATTATTGACACAACACTCGTGTGCAGGTAGAGTGGACTAAACTGAGTCGAAAAGTCCTCTACCATTTTGCAATTTTCGCAATAGTTAACGAGTTATTAATTATTGAAAATCACCAATTTAGCCCTACTGCTAAATGCAAGCGCGTGCCGAGATACGACCATCCAGCGTCATAGTTTCCAAGATTGAGGAGTTGTTTTCTGCAAATGACAAGAAATAGGGGAACAATCACAGCTCAAAACCGCCGCTCGTAGACATAATGCCTACGGGCTATGTAGGCCTATTTCTTGCCATTTGCAGAAAACAATTCCTCGATCCTGGAAACGATGACGCTGGACGGTCGTATCTCGGCACGCGCTTGCATTTAGCAGTAGACTGGGCTAAATTGGTGATTTTCAATAATTAATAACTCGTTAACTATGCGAAAATTGCAAAATGGTAGAGGACTTTTCGACTCAGTTTAGTCCATTCTACCTGCACACGAGCGTTGTGTCAATAATTATCACCCTGTACATATTATTTGTAATAAGAGAAAAGACATGTTTAATTTTGGACATGTTTAACTTGGCCCGTTCCACACTCGTTGATGTTATCAGAGCCTTTACACGGATTTATTCACGCTGGCTGGAAGTATGCGTACCATTTCTTCTTCTTTTTTTGATTTTATTCGCCGCAATTTGTACACGGTGGAACACGGTGGAACAAAAAACCGCTTCAAGAATGCGATTGCGTGTTAAATTTTTAAAAGATTGTATCAGATCCGGCATCTTGTTACCACATATAAATAGGTTCGCCGACTACAAGGACAGTTTACATTCCAAATTATCCGTTAATAAATTCAACACTATTTTTCATAGATTCGCTATGAGCATGATGCGTAACGAAATATACGACGCTTACGACCGACTTCGGGGCATACGCGCACAATGTTTCAAATGTGTTAGAATCATCTCGCATACCTTACCTATTTCTATAGCTAACAAATTTTTTAACACACAAAACGGCCCCCTGTACCTCCATTTCACGAGGGAACGTGACAGGCTTGACCATAAGTTTAAATGGCTCGTTTACAAACATAATGAACGTCTGAAAAATAATATCAAACCCGTACAATATTACTGCCAGACCACTTCTCCTGTCACCGCGGCCACTTTCCCACACAATGTTTTTTCTTACTCCATGGACACCTTGCGTTCACTGAGCGTCTATCCCGTAGTCTTCCTTCCCCCTCCTACTATCCATTCCATTAATATCCTCCCCTCTCTTTTTCCCAATCAGTCACCTTCGCCGCTACAAATTCAGACTAAATGGTTCATGAATCTCTCCTCGACTGCTGTTCTGTCCGAGGTACAACAACTCTTATAACTTGGTGAAAATTTTTGCATGCCTATCACTAATCACGACCATCTAACAACCACCTTCATCAAATACGCTGAAAATAATATTCATAAACTCCCGAAGAACCTCCGAATCACTGTAAGAAGCAGGATGTCTTCTATAATATCCAATCTCTCTAACTATGACTTTAAACTCTCCCCTCTGGATAAAGAACTTTTGGCGGCTTCACGCTTCACTCAAACCTATCTGTCTACTCATCCTGATTTGATCTTCACCAGAGCTGATAAAGGCAACGTTACGGTTGCCCTGGATAAAAATGACTACCTTCAGAAAATGACAGATATGCTCGGTGATGCGAATACTTACGCGGTTGTCAATAGAAACCCTATAAAAAAACTTGTTAAAAGTCTTCACGCTCGTGAGGTGGAGGGATCGAGGATTTATCGTCGAGACTATGTACAAAAGATTGAACTGTACTGAGGGCGTATTGCCGCGCGCTTATGGCCTGCCCAAAATCCACAAACAGGGCTGCCCGCTGAGAATCATCGTCTCGTCCGTAAATACACCGCTTTATTCACTGGCGCTTTTCTTACAGGGTGTTTACGATAACTAATCGGATCTCTGATCGGACTGAGCAGTGGCACTCAATCGCTAGACTTTCTAAATTTCCCTAGACTAATCCGGATCAATGATCCCTGTCTCACAGCATGATCCCATTGTGGAAGAAAGCTTGACGGAAAAAGAAGACATAATTTTATTGAAAGGTAATCCCAGGTAATTCTCTTTATTTGTCATAAATAATTGTACGAAATATAAAATAAAGTTAGTAATAATAATTTTAAATGTATTATTGTAATATGTTTTGTCTAAACATATTGGATTCCTTTTCGTAAAATTAATCTATTCCAAAGTTTGAGGTTATATTGGAAAAGCGTAAAATTAATAAAGAAACATTTTATTAATTGTTAGATAGATAATAAAATTGGGATAAAAATAAAATATTCTATTAAGTCTTTAATTGTTAATTGTTATATCAAGTTAATTTTTATATTAAGTAAATAAGCTATATTAAGCAATATTAATTAACATGTTTGGAAGTATTTATAATTTAAACAAATAATCCTGAAAGTGAAAAAATGTATATATGTGGCAGTTAATAATAATTATATTTTACGTACTATTTTATTTATCTTATATTTATTAATTTTTAAAGAGTATCAATATCGGTCGTGCGCAGACACTCGGCGACGGTGTACAAACGGGTGCGGAGCTGTTCTGCGCGGTTTGCGACGATATTTGCAGTTTCCTGTAAAAACAAAATTATACTACATCACATACAGGATGTTTTGACATTTGCAAATCAAAATACTATAGCAACAAAGTTCTCAAAATAGTTATTTGTAAATTTTTATTTCCAAAAGTAGTTCTTGAGATATAAAGGGTTTAAAGTAACTTTCTTGCTATAATATTTTGATTTGCGAATGTCGGAATACTGTGTATATTAAGAAAAAATTATTTTTGCAAAGTATGCATTATCTACAAAATGTACAAAATGTTTTGCATAAAAAATTATTTAATTAATAAATTATCTTTTGAAAAACAAATAATGCTCTTTAGAAGGAAATTTTTGTAACAGAAAAAATATCTTTAACCCAAAGATAGCTTGATTCAAATATTTTGTTCAGATAAATAACTTTTTTCTTTAAGTATATGTGCAATGGAATAATTTATATATTGTCACACAACTCACATATAAGAATCATATACATACCAAATTGATTTTGTTCAATACATCCTCTTCATATGGACCCATTATCAATCGTTTTATTTATCCTGGAATTCAAGTTATTTATGTATATATTTATATATTGTTATACGTATGCTCTTGCATGTTACAATGCCTAACTTTATGTAATCTAAGAAAATTAAAATGTATAAGAAGAAAAGAGGATTACTTTCAATTAAAAGAAAATAAACAAGAAATATCATTGAACATTTCTATACAATAAAAGCATTCTATTAAACTAATTTGCTGTAACAAGATTACAAAATATAAAAATTGAAATTACAACAGATATGATATAAATTTAGGCATTCTAAAACGCAAGAGAGCACGCATTGCACGTTTAACTTAATAGAATTTTTTTAATGCCAATTTTTATCTATTTGACAATTAATAAAGATCTCACCGATCTTGGGGTCGGAACGCTCGTTCGCGAGGACGACGCGGCAGAGGTGGCAGAGGCGGCAGAGAACGGCTCCTCCGTAGACGCGACGGCCACGGGTGAGTCGCGCAAAACTCCCGGTGGCGTTTCCAGTCGCGTCTCTGGTGCTCCTTGGTGCAGTAGAAGACGACTTTGCAACGCGAGCACCTCGATAGCTTGTCAGTCTTGTCGCAAACCGCGCAGATCAGCTCCGCACCCGTTTGTACACCGTCGCCGAGTGTCTGCGCACGACCCATATATTCAATTGATACTCTTTTTAAAAATTAATAAATATAAGATAAATAAAAATAGTACGTAAAATATAATTATTATTAACTGCCACATATATACAACATTTTTTCACTTTCAGGATTATTTGTTTAAATTATAAATACTTCCAAACATGTTAATTAATATTGCTTAATATAGCTTATTTACTTAATATAAAAATTAACTTGATATAACAATTAACAATTTTAATAGAATATTTTTATTTTTATCCCAATTTTATTATTTATCTATCTAACAATTAATAAAATGTTTCTTTATTAATTTTACGCTTTTCCAATATAACCTCAAACTTTGGAATAGATTAATTTTACGAAAAGGAATCCAATGTGTTTAGACAAAACATATTACAATAATACATTTAAAATTATTATTACTAACTTTATTTTATATTTCGTACAATTATTTATGACAAATAAAGAGAATTACCTGGGATTACCTTTCAATAAAATTATAATGTCTTCTTTTTCCGTCAAGTTTTCTTCCACAATGGGATCAATGCTGTGAGACAGGGATCATTGATCCGGATTAGTCTAGGAAAATTTAGAAAGTCTAGCGATTGAGTGCCACTGCTCAGTCCGATTAGAGATCCGATTAGTTATCGTAAACACCCACACAAAAATATATATTGCTCATTCCCGCTGCTGACAGCCACGTCTCGAATAGTTTCGAACTCGTTGATGAGCTCTCGCATATGCGGTTAGACGACAACGTCAAATTAGTCTCTCTGGATGTCGTGTCACTATTTACGAATGTTCCCATAGAACTGGCGTTGGAGGGTGTTAGGCGCAGATGGAGTTGTATTGAGGTGAATTGCGCCATACCTTGTGACGAGTTTATGCAGGCGGTTAAATTTGTGCTTGACTCCACTTACTTTACCTTCGAAGGAGTCTGTTATAGACAAACCTTTGGCTCTCCTATGGGCTCCCTCCTCTCTCTGACCATAGCCGACATTACCCTTCAGGATCTGGAGACTCAGGCGATTGGGACTCTTGGTTTTTATCTCCCTTTTTACCGCATGGTAAAATACATGGACGACATAGTGACAGCGGTTCCCTCCTCCAAGTTTAATACGGTTTTACGCACCTTTAATTCTTATCATTCTAGACTGCAATTTACAATGGAGGAGGAAACTAATAACAGACTTAATTTTCTTGACGTGACTTTGATTCGAACGAACAACTTTATAATCTTTGACTGGTATCACAAACCTACCTTTTCAGGGAGGTATCTCCACTTTGAGTCCCGACACCCTCTCTACCAGAAGAGGGGCACTGCCATCGGTCTAATAGATAGGGCTTTCCGTCTCTCGCACCCACGCTTTAACCAAAAAAACATTGAGTTCGCGATCGGGGTATTGCTGAATAATGGCTATCCGCTCACTTTCATTTTCAATGTGCTACACATGAGATTAAAAATTTTAATTTCTTCTAACAACATGAACACGAGCGCTTGCGGGAAGGTGGACGATGGCACTGCTCGAGGGTACTTTAACATCCCGTATGTTCCGAATATTTCCGAGCAGTTTAGAACTGTGATCCGGGATCTGAACTCGAGACTGTCCTTTACCGGCTTGAATAAACTTAATCGCTTCATTCGTGTGCATAAGGACCCTCTGCCTAACGAATCCCGCAGCAACGTAGTTTATAAAATTTCCTGTAGCGAATGCGATGCGTCATACGTCGGACAAACAGGCAGACAGTTGAAAACTAGGATCGCGGAGCACAGAAATCACATCAATAGAAATACGCGCCAACATTCTGTAATTACCGAGCATAGGCTTCAATATGGTCACGAGTTCGCATGGGAAAGCGTTGAAGTTTTAGACGAGGAACACATCTATGGCAGAAGAATTCTATCTGAAATGATCCATATTTTAAGACAACCCAATAGTCTGAACCTTCAAAGCGATACGGATAGCCTCCACCACGACTACCTCAATATAATTGATAAGTTCAAATTTAGCGGTCGTTCCTCCGACCGCCGCCTCTCTGACGATCTCATACGCTTGTATTTATCTATCAGTCTCCGACGGTCGTTTCACGCGCCAACATGTTCTTGTTTTTCTCGTTCGACGGACTCGGTGAGTCGTCTCTTTTCGGTTTGTTCTACTCCTTGTGAAACAACCTGGCTTCGAAGCGCGGATCTAGCTCGCGGCGTGGCTGGGTTTGAAGGAGGTGCGGAGGAACAGACTTGAGACGCGGGTTGGCAAAATGAAGTGTCTCGGTTAAGTAATAGAAAGTTTATTATAACAAGATGTTCGCGGTGTACAGAATTGCGATACGTGTATTATAACAAAATGTTCGCGGTGTACGGACGGAAGGTTACAATCAGTCGCGAGAACGAGGCGGCGTGGTGCAAGAGACGGCGCGCGTGTCTACAATGCTCGCGGGATGGCACCAGCGGCCGGCTTCGCGTCGGTCGCGGGCGGTGTGCGTTGGACGCCCCGATGGGCGGACTAGCGCGGTCCGCGCGAGGCGGAGCCGCTTCTTTCGGCGGTTTGTGTACCGATTCGCGCGACAATAAGGATCGGTACGGGCGGAGCCGGTTTCCCGGGGCGTCGCGGATCAGAGCGCGGGAAAATGGCGCGACGCGCGGAAGCGCGCGCGAGACCGCGGTAATTCGGTGCGATAGGCGACGGAAAGGAAGCCGGTCGTTCGCCGAGACACACTCGGTGAAGACAGAGAATGCCAGAGGCGCTCTACCTTCTTTTCGGGCGGGCTTCGGATAAGCGGGAGATAAAGGACAGCTGGTCGTTTCTGCCGAGACGCTCTCGGTGAAGACAGAGTATGCCAGGAGGCACTCTACCCTCTTTCGGACTAGCTCGGTGCGGGAACTCAGGATCGATGCGGTCGGTGAGACGGATGATCGAGAATCGCGCCATAGCGTTAGCGACGCTCGCTTATATACGCGTCGCGACGGCGTTACGGAGTGGCGGGGGTAGCGACAGCAGTTGCGAGCGCCGGGACGGTGCGGCGGAACGATCGGTGACGGCGTCCCGACGCTGCGATCGCGTTCGGCGGTCTTCGGTCGCCTTCGGCCCCGCTCGGCGCGTCGAGGCGGTCGCCGCGGTAAGTCCGTTCGCGGACTTCCTAACGAATACATGTTAAAAAATACGGTGGGCACACCGTGCCCGTTCTTCACCCTGCGGGTGGTCGGCTGGGTGGTCTCGGCAGGGTGTTTATGCAGTTTCCGGGGGTGCATCGTTACACTTGTACATTTTCATATTTCTACAAATTCCCTTATATTAATTCTGTTTTAAGATTTCTTTTTGCCACGCACCAAAGCAACCCTCTATTTGTTGGTACTATAGAGTGGATGACTTTCCTCGCCGTCGAGCGTGACGTTTTGTATCGTAGCCACATATATGTATGTTACACGCAGTTATTTAATAATTTTGTATTTATGTGTTACTGGCGGATTTTCATGCATTTCATCATCAGTTTCTTGTAGTTTCACTGAAGATGGTCCAAATCTCGGACCGAAACGTACGTTGTGTTTAAAAAACATTTCATAAATAAAGGAATTAACCTCTGTGCACCGTCAACAGCGCTCGGCTCGTACTTGGCCCGTTCCACACTCGTTTGATGTTTATTTTATTTTCTAAATGAAAGCAAATGAAATGTTAGTAAGTATACATATAAGTAACACAATATAATACAATAATAAAAGCAATTTAATAAAAGTAAGTAATGTGTCTGAAGTTTGCAATGTTGAAGGCAACGAAAAAAATTTTTTTTTCGAAATTCGTTACGCAATCAATTTCTTTGCTTTAATTGCTTGCGTTTGACGTAAAACTAAGATACCTAGAGTTTCGAAAAATTTACATGTCCGGAAATACCCTTAAGGCTCAAAATAGAGATTAAAGTATCTAAAATTTTTTGAAACTCTGGGTATTTTTTATTTACATCAAATGCAAGCAAATAAAGCAAAGAAGTTGATTGCGTAAGCAATTTCGAAGAAAATTTTGTTTTCCTTAGCTTCAACATTGCAAATGTTGACTCATGTTCTTCAATACATAAAATTTTTAAAGTCAACCTTTTATTTATAATAATTTTTTAAAAAACAATTTTGATATCAGAATTCGAATTAAATTTCAACATAATTGACGCAATATATGAAAGGGTATATAGATATGTAGTAATGTATTATAATGTACAAGTCACTTTTAGGTAAATTTTCGGATATGACTCAATTTAAAACCAACAAGTCTTTTTGCCATTTTAAGGGCCGGTTGTTCCAACCTGTTGGTAAACTACCTAATAGTTAAATCATATGTATGTCTTTGTTTATCCTTTACATTAGACAAAGATAGACATATGATTTAACTATTAGTTAGCTTACCAATAGGTTGGAACAACCGGCCCTTAATAAATCACTGTATTATTAAACCACTGTTTGTCATGCCGCTTGTTACATATTATGTTGACATTCCATATAGCATAAAAATTTTCACTGACGTGATATTTCAGCGAAACTTTCTTGAAATAATTTAATTTTAAAATTCCATATTTGAATTTTTCAATGAAATATTTCAGCAATATAAATAAATACTTCAAGGAATATTCCATAGAAGATTACAAAAATGATTCTTTAGCCTACTGCACACGATGCTTTTTCTCCCGCAGGTTTGCTATGTAGATTGCGTACTTGCTATCGTGTGGGTAGCATTGCTGGCAATGCTGCTAACTGTGTTGCTGGCTTGGATTCAGACGATACGGACTTTTGTACTGGCTCATACTTCATGTATGAGCTGTCAACCGGTAAATAAATATGGAGCAGGCCATTGCTATTGTAGTACAACATCGAAAAATGCAACTGCATTATTTTTAATTATTAATAAATTACGATATCATCGACGTTTGTGGAATCAATTATATCAAACGTCAGAATACGTCAAACTTTTTTTATTTAACCTAATCCTAATCAAGTTGTATTACTTTGTTTGGCTCTCACAATGAGCCAGGACAAAACGATGGAAGAAAAATAGCACATGTTCTATCATGGAAATCCAGCAGATCTGTCAGCAGCGTGACAAGCAAACATACAATTTCTAGCACAATTGTTCACACGATAGCAAGCATACAAGCCAGCTAGCAATCCAGTAGGAAAAAAGCATCGTGTGCCGCAGGCTTTAAACATTTAATAAAATATTTTCAAAACAATAAAATAAGACTTATTAATATTTCACACAAGATTTTTTAAATATTTCAAATATTGACATGAATATTGTAAGGAACCAATTGTAACTTTCGCAGTAATGTAAGTTAATTTAAATAATTTAATCCTTACGAAAAAATCCTGTATGAAATCCTGCAGAGAACTCCATAAGAAAATCTTGCAGGAAGTCCTGCAGATTTTCTGGAGAACTTCTCTGCAGGATTTTTTCATAAGGGAAATTTATAAACTGTTTTACAATTTTTTGAGTTGGTTTCAATTAAGTTTACTTGTAATTTGAATTTTAAAAGTTTTTTTAAGTTATTTAAGCATAAAACAGTGGAAAAAATATGTAGGAATAATTCATAAATCATAATGTATCATTATCAGCTTAATATAAAAAAATTTTGCATTTTTGTGATATCATGTCTCTTCCCTATTATAAAACATTTTTATTGCATTCACCCTGCAAGTTACGTGCTTCAATCCCTTCTTCATAATTTAATTCATATAGATTTGAATTATTTGTAGAGTCTGCAATACAAATTATTTTCAAATTCTATAAACATATGCAAAGGGACTATTCAAGCATTACGTAAATATGTACAGACAGGAGATTGACAGAAATGTTAGTTTGCATACAGCGAAGTTAATTCAGGTGTTTATATTTTTTAAATATTTACAAATATTACTTTAAAGTTTTTTGCATATAAAAAATAAACATGATTTTATGAGGTCGTTTTTTTGGTAATGCTAAGTCACACAAATTCCATGACTTCCCGAATTTCTATATGATTAAGAATATTCCATGACTTTTCCAAACTTTCCAAGATTTTATGACTACTGGACTTCTTGCCTTGTTAATTAATAATAAATTATTGTTTTATACATGAAAAAGGATGTATTTGTAGGCGATTTTGAAAATACATAGCGAGCGACCACACAAGCGTTGACCACACAAGCGTCCTTATACGTGGAGAAAAACAATCGCGCGTCAAAATAAACAACTCGAACGAGCAGGATGCGACATGAGCGAGGAGACGGCAGTCTGTTGCCGAGAGCCCTCCTGACAACACCTCAAATATATAATATTAGATACAAACGATTTAGTACAACGGTACAGTTTATTCTTCTATTCCCTACAGCTCAGAAGTGGGATTAAACGCGAGAGATTGTCCCTCGTGCGGGAGTGAGCGCGGAAGACGGTCGTCGTCGCGTGGAAATAACGTAGGATATGAGAAGTGCGTTCGTGCGTATCGAGTAGCGGGCGACCGAAGGTGTATGCCGGTTGCCGCGTGAGTGATACAGAGACGTTGTAGACTGTGTCTATCGTAAAAGGGCGGTCGAAGCTGTGGTGCCGATATTCGACGCCATAGATCGCTGAGTGCCATATACAGTAAGAAGGGCGGTCGAAGCTGTGTGCCATATTCCGCCATAGATCGCTGAGTGCCATATACAGTAAGAAGGGCGGTCGAAGCTGTGTGCCAATATTCGACACCATAGATCGCTGAGTGCCGTATAAAGTTATAGCGGGCGGTTGAGGGTGCGCGCCGATTCGTAAGCGGCTGTGTACGGTAGCGAATCCTCGAAGAGTGGGGTCCGACCTTCGGTACGGACGAAATAGTGATAGCGCTACGCCGCTACGTCGCTCCGTGTGTGAGAGCGCGAAAAGATAATCGTGTGCGCATTGGACAAGGACAACGATCACGCTACGTTGCTGTGTGCCGGAGTGCGTGTGACGGTGGCGACACCCATGGAAACAAACAGCTAACCGACTATACTGTCGCGGAGCTAAAGAGATGCTTCGCGAGAAAATTTGCGACCACGGGTAATAAACGTGAATTGGTGGCTCGGTTGACGGTGCTCGATCCGAACATAGACGAGTCGCGGACGGGAAATCACAACCAAACGAACGAAGAGGACGATCGGTCACAGGAGGAGGGGCCATAGGCGGAGAGGACGGACACGACGTGCGAAGCACCGTGCGCATGATACGTCGACAGGG